>CM066038.1:430609117-430754868 GCA_033557465.1 Ichthyophis bannanicus
CTCACGGCTCCCCATTTCCACGTCCAGGGCAACAAGGCAGGACCAAAAACGAGCACGCAGCGGTCAACGAATACAGTAGCCAGTAGAGCGACGCACGTGCGCCACCGACCAAGCACGACTCCCCCACCCCCCCCCCTTTCATTTTTGGCAGCCTCCGCGGTCAGTCTTCAAAAACTGCATGCTCTGCCGGGTTGTCACCGGAGTCAGCTCCCAAAGGTGAAAATGTTTTTTTTTTTTTTTTTTTTTTAACGTCATAAAGGAATCAACACGACACCTTCCTTCGAGCTGACTCCTGCAGCCCAGGGAATGGAAAAAGGAAAAATGGTCCCCGCTACGGAAAGGAAGGCCAACCACGGCCAGCCACCTTCAAATGCTCCTCCGAGTGAACTGAAGCATGTTCCCGCTCGCCGGCTACCGCTCGGCCTCGTGAGCAGCCCCACTCATCCCCCCCCCCCCCTCCCCCCCAGCGCCCTTAGACCTGATCCCCCCCATTGGACACTCCCAGCTGCACCGCCACTCCACGCACATCACGGGAGACCAATTGGGAGTCCAGGCCAATGAGTGCCGCGCGAACCTGGGAGAGGACGCGCACCTCCCCTTCCCGAAGGCCTACGATTTGGGAGGCCGGGACCACGCAACGCATCCGCCGCCACCCCGGTTAACTGCGGCTAGCGGGCACGAGGCCCGCGGCCTTTCTGTGCTCAAAATAAGTCAGCAACTCAATCAAGGTCCCAAGCAGAGTCGACCATCTGCTTTGGGTTTTTACTATGGAGGGGTAACAGTTTTCATTTGGAAAATGTATATTAAATCAGCCACATTTTCCTCGCCTCTCTCCTCCCTCCCCTCCAATTTCCTGAGAAAAATCAAAGCAAAAATATATTTCTTGGATTGAATTAAATTTTAAGAAGTGACAGATGTAGATGACACTGGGTGGATGAGATTAGAGACACTCCCCAATGGGACGCCTCTTTTCCTGGAAGTGTGTTTCTTACAAGCACTCATCCTGAGAATGTGCCGAGGCTTAAGGGAGGATATTTGCAGATATCCAGGAGAAAAAACACAACTGGGGCCCCTTTAATTCCAAGGAAGAATTTGGAGATTCAGAGCGCCTTCAACTAAAGTGAGCTAAAATATTGCAGTTATCCCACACTGGGCAAAATTAAGGCACAGTACCTGCAAATCCTCTAACCATTTCCCACATAGTTAACCTAAAGACAGTATATTTATCACATTTAACTACACTGCAGATAATATGGATGCACTTAAAGCCACCTATTGAGGTGTTGAGGTGGTGTTAATGACTCCATGTTATTTGCTCTGTTAACAGTTAATGAAAAATACCATACTGCATGTACCAAACTGTATGTTAAATGTAAGACAAATCTCCTCGCCCAATTTCACATTTACCAATTAACATGGGAATTAGTGCTTGCTAAGTGTCAAGCCACTGCGTTAGCCTATACCTGTGCTAATAATTAATGGTGCACACATCCCCTTAATGCACTTTAGCAAAATGTGGTGAAGAAGGAATTTGACCCATACAGGTTGGCTTCTCTGAAGAATTGTCTGTCTTAAGCATCTTCAGAGACAGACTCTAGGCTGGAGTCATCAAGAAAACAAACTGCTTGAGGGAGCTGTTAGAGTTCTTCTTTAAATTTCATCTGTAGGAGTTGCAGTTTGCCTCTTGAAAAAAGAAGGTTGCAGTATATAAATCAGGTACCAGTAAGGGGAAACCCCAGAGAGCCTCTCTCCGAACAGTAGCTGTGCTAGGAATTAGTGAGTGAAGAAATCCCTGGTGTGAACAGATTTGTCAACTCTATCTTTTGGACTGTATTGATTTTTTATTTTCTGAATGGATTTCACCAAACGTAAATGAACTGTCTGGCAAATAACTCATCTGCATGCGTTTAATTTGGGAACAACTAATGATTTATGAGTTTTTGTCTTTTGTTTTGTTTTAATTTTACTTGAGCTCACCAGCCTAAGGTCCTTGAAAGATTATCTTCCCTCCCACCAGGAAAGGGTGCATTATGGGTTTTAGATTGACTCCGAGAACCTCAAAGGGTCTCTGAGCCTGATCATAGGATGGGGCAGGGGCTAGGTAAAATACAGTAAAATGCCTTTTTTTAAAAAAAATTAATCAAAATAAATGGTGAAATTTGCAGCAATGCAGCAGATTGTAATTTGCTCTTAAATTTAATTTAAAATTACTGCTTGCATTCTGCTCTTTCAATCACAGAAAGTACAGAGCACAGTACATTACAGTTCAGGAAAAAACAAGCACTATTAGAAGGGGGTCAATATTCAGTCAGCACAGTCACCAGCATAAATTAAGTGTTGGTGCTGGCGATTAATTTAATCCATATACTCAGTCTTACTATCCTCACAGGTAGCAATGCTGAATTTACGAATAATGTAGTGACCGCACCACCACTATCCAGTAAAACAGAGCTATGTGGTGGATAATTTATAGGACGGCACCATGGATAGGAGCCTACAGGGATATAGGTGCTATGTTATAAAGCCAAGTAGACGCCTATTGGTCCTTTTGCTAGCATGAGAAAGGGCCTTGAATGTAGGCATAATCACTTCCACCTGCTCACGCGCAGATGTAAGAGACCGTATGTACTTTATGTATCTATGCGTGTAGATGAAAGCATTTTATAATCTACACTAGTATACAAAATCTCCACCCGTGACCTGCCCGCCCCACTGCCCCAACTACACCTATCAGCGAAGTATGCACTTTTATGCCGAAGCGCATATTCTTACACTGCTTGATTCTTTATGAGGTCATGTAAATGCGTATGATGCCACATATGAGCAGCAATTACTTCATAAAATGATTCCCTTGGTGGCTACATTTTGCCACTGTCCAGATAATTGTTTGGCTTGCCATTGCCCTGTCACTAAACCCAACTCACTATTACAGGATTAAGATTGAGCTATATAGTGATTGAAATGGCTCAATACGATCGGTATAACTTTCAAAGATATAAAGATAGGCCACTATGCATTTGCCGATGACCAGGAAATGCATAACTGGCTTTGAATATCAACTTTGAAGTTGTTTTTGTATGCTAGATTAGCATATGGGCTACCAATACTGGCAGGCAAGAATGGTTCACACCCTGAGCACCAAGCCAAAGTGGGTGTGTGAGGATGGGCATCCTGTGCACTCCCTGACTTCTTTGCACCTCCTTACTCCACCCTAGATATTGCCATATGCATCCCGAGTCAATAGTGTTCACCTCTCATTGGATGTGCCTGTTTTCTCCTTGAGACAATAGAAACTGTGCACACATGCTGCCTATGTATAAACGGAGGATGTCTCTTTCCAGCGATTGTGCAAAAAATATTGGAAAAAAGAATTTTCCATCTGTCACCTGCATTCCTACTTACCATGTCCTCTGGCATCATTCTCTGAAAGATGCACAGCGGAATTGATGAACTTTACTCACATTTCACCCATTAAATGAGATTGCCAAAAGCAGTTGCAGATTTAATTTAGGGGTGTAAGAATCTATTAGCCAAATACTATGGGGTGAATTTTCAGCCATCCAGCGACTGGATATATGGATAACTTTTCCTGATACCTTTACATGGATTTTCAGTGCTCTAATCTGTGTAAATTGGACCCCTGAGTATGCCAGCCTAACCTTATGCATGTGGAGCCCAATTCTACAACATCCACGTTTTACTGCAAAAACATCTCAAGTGAAAACAGGAACGTAATATACCCGATTCCAAAACCGCAGATATAGATGCACCCGCGGTGCTGGAATCAGGGAGATATACATTTCCGGAATGGCAAGAATACCACATCTAGGGAAATACAGGCCCTTGCTGCTATGTTGGGACATGGGTAAATGCAGCAAATGGGTGTACATCCCCATGATCGCTGTATTCTTGATTTTAGCTTTGTGTTTGTCTTGACTAAATTGTAAGCTCTGACGAGCAGGGACTGTCTCTTACATGTCTGTACAGCGCTGCGTACGATTGGTAGCGCTATATAAATGTTTAATAGTAGTAGTAATAGTAGTAACTGAGCCTTCCCAAACATGGGAACAAGTCATGGGATGGGAATAATTAGACAGGGAGGGGTGCCAGGGAACAACAGCAAGTCTTGCTCTGGGCACTGTTTTATCTGACCACGGTCTTGATTAGCTGATTAAACTCATCATAGACAATGCTATAAATCTGCCAAACAGACCAAGTTCACTAGAAACATAGAAATATGACGACAGAAAAAGATCACATGGCCTATCTAGTCTGTCCTTCCATAACAACTTCAACAGTCCCCTTTTTACCTTTAGAGATCCTCTGTGTTGGTCCCATGCTTTTTTGAATTCAGTTACTGTCCTCATCTCTACCACCTCCACTGGGAGACTATTCCACGGATCCACTACTCTTTCCATAAAGAAATATTTCCGCATATCACGCCTGAATCTATCTCCCTTCACCCTCATCCCATGTCCCCTCGTAGCAGAACTTGCTTTCAATTGAAAGAGGCTCTCTCCCTGAACATTTATGCCACGGAGGTATTTGAACATCTCAATCATATCACCTATATCCCGCCTTTCCTCTAAGGTGTACATATTAAGATCCTTAAGTCTTTCCTCATATGCTTTATAATGAAGACCACTAATCATTTTAGTAGCCACCCTCTGCACCGACTCCATCCTGTTCACACCCTTTTGAAGGTGCGGTCTCCAGAATTGCACACTATACTCCAAATGAGGTCACACCAAAGACTTATACAGAGGCATTATCACCTCCTTTTTTCTGCTAGCCATTCCTCTCCGTATGCACCCAAGCATCCTTCTAGCTTTTGCCGTTGCCTTTTCTACCTGTTTAGCTACTTTAAGATCATCAGACACAACCACGCCTAGGTCCCGCTCTTCTTTAGTGGACAAAAGTACTTCACCCCCTATACTATATTGCTCCCTTGGATTGCTGCAACCCAAATGCATGACCTTACATTTTTTAACATTAAATCCCAGCTGCCAAATTCTAGACCATTCTTCAAGCTTAGCTAGATCCCTCCTTATGTTATTTACCCTTCCTGGGTGTCTATTCTATTGCAGATTTTGGTATCATCCGCAAAGAGGCAAACCTTACCCGAAAGCCCTTCTGCTAGATCACTAACAAAGATGTTAAAAAGAATCGGACCAAGGACAGATCCCTGGGGCACACCACTGATAACATCCTTCTCCTCAGAGTGAGCTCCATTTACTTGTACTCTTTGTCGCCTCCCACCCAACCAATTTCTAACCCATCAGTAACTTTAGGGTCCATCCCTAGGGTGCTCAGTTTGTTTATAAGTCGCCTGTGAGGAACAGTGTCAAAGGCTTTACTGAAATCTAAATACACCACATCTAGGGCTCTCCCTCGGTCCAACTCCCTGGTCACCCAGTCAAAGAAATCAATCAGATTTGTCTGACAAGACCTGCCTATGGTGAATCCATGCTGCCTTGGATCCTGTAATCCGCTGGACTCCAGAAACCTCACTATTTTCTCTTTCAGCAGCGTTTCCAATAATTTACTCACCACCGAAGTTAAACTAACCGGCCTGCAGTTTTCAACCACATCCTTACTTCCGCTTTTGTGTAAAGGCACCACATGAGCCTCTCTCCAGTCCTTTGGCACCAGTCCCAACTCCAACGAGGCATTGAAAAGGTCAGTCAGTGGAACTGCTAGAACGTCCCCAAGTTCCCTCAGTATTCTTGGGTGTATCCCATCTGGTCCCATCGCTTTGTCTACTTTAAGTTGAGATAGCTTCTCACGAACACAGCCTTTTGAAAATTGTTCAAGATGTCGTTTGCTTCTGTTCCTATTTGTGGGTGTTTTCTGAGGTCCTGCTCCTGGTTCTTCATCTGTGAACACAGAACAAAAATATTTGTTAGGCAATTCCGCTTTATCCTTATCAGCTTCTACATATTCCTCCCCTGCACCCTTGAGTCTGACAATACCACTCTTGCCCTTCCTCTTCTCACTAATATATCTGAAAAATGTCTTATCCCCCCATTTTATTGCATTGGCTATTTCCTCCTCCTTTTGAATCTTTGCCTTCTTGACTACTTTGCTAGCTTCTCTAAGTTTTTCCAAATACAGATGCCTGTCTTCCTCTCTCTGTGATCTCTTGTATTTCATGAAGGCCTCCCTCTTTTTCTTCACTTTTTCAGCTACTTCTTTCAAAAACCATAGCGGTCTCCTTTTCTTTTTACCTTTATTTACCATTTTAACAAAAAGGTTGGTTGCCCTTAAAATGTCCCCTTTCAGTTTTTCCCACTGTTTTTCTACATCCCTCAGCTGTTCCCATCCAACTAACGACTCCCTGAGGTATTGGCCCATCTTCGTAAAGTTAGTCTTCCTAAAGTCTAAGATCCTTGCCTTTGAATGTATTCTAACAGCCCTAGTCCTAATACTGAACCACAACATCTGGTGATCAGTGGATGCAAAATGATCTCCCACTACAACATCAGAAACACTTTCACCATTGGTAAGCACCAAGTCCAGTATGGCCCCTTCAAGTGTGGGGTCTGTTACCAATTGCCTGAATAGCTCTCCCTGTAGAGAATCCAGGAACTCCTTACTTCTAGATGATACTGCAGCAGGAATATGCCAATCAACATCTGGCATATTGAAATCTCCTATCAGTAGCACTTCCCCTTTCCTAGCAATGCTGCGTATGTCTTCAATTAACTCTCTGTCCACCTCTTCCTCTTGTGAGGGAGGTCTGTATATCACACCAATTTAAATAGATTTCTCTTTCCCTCTTTCTAGTTTAACCCACAATGCCTCCCCTCTCCCTTTTAAGCTCTGTAATTCCAAAGCTTTAATGGTAGTTTTTACATATAGTGCCACTCCTCCTCCCCTACTTCCTACCCTGTCCTTTCTGAATAAAGTATAGCCAGGTATACTTACATCCCAATCATGGTTTTCTGTGAACTATGTTTCTGTAACTGCCACTAAATCCAAGTCAGCCACTCCCACCAAAGCTTCAACATCAGGGATCTTATTTCCCATGCTACGGGCATTTATACACACTGCTTTCCATATGTTACCCCTGTTACCCATTTCCATAAAGTTATTTAATGTATCACCTACCTGGTGGCTTTCACTTACCTGGGGGCTTTCTTCACCCATCCCCAATGAATCTAGTTTAAAGCCCTCTTCAGTAGATTAGCCAGTCTACTACTGAAGACGCGTTGACCTTTCTTGGACAGATGGATGCCATCTCTGCTCTGCAACCCTTGGAACAGCATCCCATGGTCTAGGAAACCAAAACGCTCTCGATGACACCATCCACGCAGCCATGCATTCATCTCCAGGATGTGAGCCTCTCTGCCTTGGCCTTTACCCTCAACAGGGAGGATTGAAGAGAACACCACCTATGCACCTAACTGCTTCACCCTCTGTCCCAGAGCCATGAAGTCACTTTTGATACGTTCCGAGGTATACCTGGCAGTATCATTTGTTCCAACATGGATTAGCAACATTGGGTAATAGTCAGTGGGCCTGATGAGTCTTGGCAAACTCTCCATAACATCTTGGATTTTGGCACCAGGCAGACAGCATACCTCTCTGGACATCAAGTCTGGTCGGCAGATGGACGCCTCAGTACCCCTCAGAAGAGAGTCTCCAACCACCACTACCCTTCGTTTCCTTCTGGTCACTGATTCTGCAACTTTGGGGTACTTGAGCTCTGGTTCTTCCCTTTCCAGGGATGCTTTCACCTCCTCCACTTCCAGGGCTGCATAATGGTTCTTCAATTCAAGGGCTGGAGAAGTTGGATTGGTGATTTTGCAGGCCCTGGTGACTTGTGTCCAACCATCAACATTCTGTTGGCACCCATCTTCTCCTCTGCTGGAGAGCTTGGTTGCTGCAAGAAGCATCTCATCAATGTACTTCTCACTGTCTTGAATGCTCCTCAGCCTCGCCACCTCCTCTCTGAGTTCCTCCACTTGTTTCCTCAGAGCTTCAGCATGCAGGCACCCTGCATATGGAACCGGTCCTTCAACTGGCATTAGGACCTCTGTCTGGACCGAGGCAGAAGCTGTAACGGGGGCAACAGCTTTAGCGATACGATTTTTCCCAGCCATTGTTCTGTTGCTGACACCAATCCAGTTCCCCAAAAAGCACAAACAAAATAAATACAGAAAGCTGCTTCTTCCATACAGACTTCTATGCTATTTTCTTCATGCGAATTAAATCTGGTAAAAGACTTTTTCAGGCCAGAATAAATTAAGTCATTTGATAGTGAGGATTATCTGGGGCTAGAGTGACTTCATTGTACAGAGCTGTCTACGGCCCCAAAGACAAACACAGTTGTATATTATTTAGGGATCTGGAGTATATGATTTTTGTTCTTCCATTGCAAACAAGCTTAATTAATGTTCCTGCCATGAAGCAGGAATGTCTTGTGAATCAGCTGAATTTCTTACTCACTGATTTGGGGATTCCTTTCAGTGGATTCATGGTATTATTAGTTTTCATCTGGATTTAATTAGTTCCGCCCCACTCAGTGAAGCACCTTTTGGTTTTATGGAACAGTTTAACAAGGGCCTATTGCGAGCCCATTGTACCAGCATCCAGCACACCACTCTTTACTGTTACAGAAAAGCATAATTTCACACAGTGTCCCAGGCCTTCTCCTGACTTGCAGCTCTTTGGTTTTAACCATTAAACTGCATCTACTTTCCATATGGCAAACCGGAGATGCCCATCCTCTATCCTCCCTAACATACAGACCTGGCAAGTCTCTTCTTGCATTGGGCAAGAGACTCCAGCTTCAGGAAGCCATCTCCCGCGCCAAAAAAGGTGGTGGATGCATAGAACAGCCTCCCAGTGGAGGTGGTAGAGACAAGAACTGTATCTGAATTCAAGAAAGCATGGGACAAGTACAGAGGATCTCTGCGGGAGAGGAAAGGATTGCAGAACATAACAGTTCTTATAGATGGGCAGACTGGAAAGGCTGTATGGTCTTCATCTACTGCTGTTTTCTATGTTTCTAAGGTAACAGAAGCTTACATGTCAGCCCATAGTTCAGTTTCCTTTCTGCAGTAGTGGCACTGTGACCACGAGTAACTTTAAATCTCCTGGCCAACACTTCCTGCTGCTGATCTCGTGGAAGATTAACGAGCAGGAAGTGTGAGTCAGAAGATTTGAAGTTGCTCACAGTTATAGTGGAGCAGAGATAAAACTAAGCTATCGGCATGGGCAAGACAAGAGGCAGGAACGTATCTGCTGAAGAATCTCCTTGGCATCTCTGAACATGACAAACTTGGAATCTCCTCATCCAATTGTGCCCTTCTCCTTCTCCTTCACTCTCACTCCTAACTCTCTGCTTGCTATCTTGCTGTGCTTGAAACAAACTTCCTGAGTGGTACGTTCCCTTTTTGGGGTTCTTCAAATCCTGTCTAAAACCCATCTTTCTCAGGCTGCATTTAAATCTTAATCCCTATTTCTCTTGATCATAGCCATGTTCTTTTAATTTGATTTACTATTTTCTTAATAAAAGAAATTTCCAGAATTCTTTTTATCTTGTATGATTATTGCATCTAGATTGTAAGCTCTTTGTACTTTGGCAGTGGTATGCCTAGTTGTGGTATAGAAATAGGGGTAGGATCTACAAATTTATTTCCCAAGAAACACAGCACAGTCTCTTGTCTAAGTGGTGAAGTTGCTTACCTGTAACAAGTGTTCTCCTAGGCCAACAGAATAAACCAGCCACAGATAAGTGTCGTCATCCTAATGGTGCCATTCCGATCCACCCACCCAAAGCCCAGAAGAGCTCGCAAAGCTCTCTGGGCATGCTTCAGTGCACCTTACTGCCCAACTGTTGTTCCTCTCCCTCAGTCAATATCATAGCCAAAGCCATTTCAACCACTAGGGAAGATGGGAGGGATTGTTTGGCTGATTTATCCTGCTGTTCAAGGAGAATAGCCTGTACAGGTAAGCAACTTGCTTTCTGCTTGGATAAGCAGGATATAATCAGCCACACATGGTAAGAAAACTAATTGCAGTATTCTAGAGACAGTGGAGCCTCGGGATTTTATTTTTTTTATTTTTTTTTAATTAAAGTTTTCAAGCACAACAACAACACTACATACAGTTAACAAACACCACAACACTCCCCCAACCCTTCCCACCCACCTGGTCTCCAATGAATATCATATACCGTTAATAACAGTCAACATCTTATGTTACATCTGCGCCCTACAAAATGCCAGTAGATCCAGTATAAATACCGGCTGTTGCCGTGTAGTCATCTAAACATTTCCATTTATCCTCAGCCAAACTTGAACCCAGCTTTCCAATCATCCAGTTAACCTGCCTGGGCTCAGGCCAACTTTTCGGGCACCTCTGTCGTCGCTCACAATCCCGCGCCTTTTCATAGCTAGCATAGAGACATACTAAGTTCCACCAATGGTTGCCATCTAACTTGCCGGAGTCTTTCCAACAAATCAGATCAGCTTCAAGGTTATAGCTACCAAGAAGTTGAACAAGAAGTGTTTCTTTTTTTCTATTGGCAGGTTACAGCTAGTTGAGCGTAGGAATACTAAATCCCAGGACAGAGGTACCCGGAAGGAAAGGATCTTCTGAATTTTTTCCCTTACTATCCTCCAAAATCTCTGAACGTAAAGGCAATCGAACAGCATATGTTTTAAAGTGCCTAGATGTGCTGAGCATGACCAACATTTACTTTCCACTCCAGGAGCCCATCGGGAAAGCCGGCTGGGTGTGAGATAAGCACGATGTGATATAACGTATAGCATCTGGGTTATAGCTGCAGCGCCAGAAGCTCTATTTACTTTGGACCAGAGAGTGGACCATTGCTGTGGAGAGATAGATGAGTTCACCTCTTTCTCCCACCTCTTTTTTGATCCCGGTGAAGGTGCAAACCAGCCGTCCCTGAGCACTGCATATAATTTTGAAATTGCACCCTTTCTCTCGGTACAAGCAAGCACTAACTTCTGCAAGCCCCATTCCTTTGATAAATTCTTAACATCAATTTTAGCCTTTGTTAAGCAACTTCTCAACTGGACCCATTGGAATTGGCACCTGTTAGCAGATCAAATTCATCAAAAAGCTCTACCAAAGATTTCCAACGCTGTGGTTGGGCTAATTGACCCAAGGTCCAGATACCTTTCTCCTGGCAGTGATTCAAAAAGATCATTTTATCTCCAATCCTAAATCTGGGGTTGTGCCATAAAGGGAGTTCCTGGGATGGCGGATTTTCATCTCCCATGACCTCTGCGAGACAGAGACGGCGTTGTAATGATTGTATGGGGGGTCGTAGAGGAGTGTGAGAGTCTCATGGTTATCATTAGGTGGAGAGGAATGTGCGAGAACGCCCTCTCCTCCATCTCTACCCAAATTGGAATCCGCCCCCTGACTACCTCCGTGCACCAAAGCGCTCCCTTTTTAAGTAAAAAGGCCTGATGGTATCCCCTAAAGTCTGGAAAATGTACCCCTCCATTACCCTTACATGCTTTTAGCTTGTTGGCTGCAATCCTGGGAGGTTTTCCAACCCATAGAAACCTTATTAGCTGACGCTCTCAATCCTTATATGTCTTTGCAGGTAAGATAACTGGCAGCATTTCCAAGACATAGTTTACCTTGGGAGTCAAGACCATCTTAATAGCCTCAAGTCTACCCCACTACGTCAAGTGTAATGGAGACCACTTTAGTGAAAAGGCTCGAAGCATATCATCAATGTTTTTACAGTTAATATGAATTGTCTCCTCCAACGAGAAGCAATATTTAACTCCTAGATATTTAATGGCGCTGGCCTCCCATACAAAAGGAAAGCCCTCTAATGAGGAGGGAAGTGTAACCCTGTTGATGAGGAATGCAACAGACTTTCTCCAATTTATCTTGTACCCCGAGATTTCCGCATAAGCGCCAATGGGTCTTTAAAACTTCATCCACCTGATCGGGATCTACAAATAACAGCAGGTCATCCGCATAAGCCGACAACCTTATCTGTAAGTCCCCTACTTTGACACCCAGGATCTTCTCAGAATGCCAGATGGCTAATGCTAGGGGTTCTAACGCAAGATTAAACAGTGTCGGGGAAAGTGGGCAACCTTGCCTAGTTCCATGGCTTAATGAAAAGGGGGCAGATAGTATTCCACTGACCGATATACATGCCTGGGGATTAGTGTATAACACCCCGATCAGACTAATGATAGCATCTCCAAAGCCAAACCAACATAGCACTCGGTACATGAAGGCCCACTCTAGCCTATCAAAGGCCTTTTCTGCATCTAAGGAAAGCCCTACCATAGGGAGAGCCTCCTGTTCTATTATGGGAAAAAGATCCATGAGAAGGCAAGCATTGTCCGAGGTCGATTTCCCTGTCAAAAAAACACATTGGTCTGTGTGGATTAGCGCTGATACTACTTTTGACAGCCTTCTAGCTAAGACTGCAGCAAAAATCTTGTAATCTGCATTTAAAAGTGAAATCGGCCTGTAGTTTTCCACTCTAAGGGGATCTCTGCCCTCTTTTGCAAGCACCACAATGGTTGCCGCATTGAACCCCCCTTCCCCCCCCCCCCCCGCCACGCCAGCTGCGAAGCTTTCTCCACAAGAAGTAGGAAGAATCAAACCATCTGAGGAACTATGTCCTCTTGAAACACTTGATAAAATTCAGTAGGAATACCATCTGAGCCTACCGCTTTTCCCTTCTTTGCATCTTTGAGGACAGCCTGAATTTCTCCCTCTGTGTATGGTATGTCTAGATCTTCTGCCTGCTGGGCAGTGAGAACAGGGTGAGGTATGTTTCCTAGGAAATTTTGATAAGCTGTTTCACTACACTCCCCTGTAGAGGAGTATAAATCAGAATAAAAGGTTTTAAATCCTTCCCCTATCTCATTAGCTTTAGTAAGCAACCCTTGATGATCTGTCCTTATTGCCTCAATCCTAGATGTCTCCCCTCGTGATTTTAGCATAGAGGCCAACAAACCCCCCGCCTTCTTTTGTTCAGCATAATATCTCGTGTTCTGTGTATGCATTACACTCCTAGCCTCAGTACTTAATATGTTATTATATTGGTATCTTAGTTTTTGCAGGCGGAGCAACACGCAGAAGTCTGACTTCGCCCACAAGAGCCTTTCGCCAGCTGAGATTTGAGATTCAAGTTCTGCAAGGACAGTCTTCCTTTGATTGGGCGCGCATGGAGGCCTTAAAGGCCTCCCACCAGGCCCACCCTGCAGTATCCGTTGAGAGATTCTTGGCAAAGTATTCTTTAATTTCGGACTTTATGTAATCCCGAAAGGCCGAGTCATCTAACAACTTCCTCTGAAAATACCAGCCCGCTCTCCACGGAGGCCTTGCCTCAATCGCAAGAGTTAAAAATACAGCAGCATGATCCGACACAGTAGAGGAACAAATGCTTGCTTCTCCTACCGATTCCACCAAAGATCTGGAAATTAGCAAAAAATCAATTCGGGCGTGAGAGTTATGCGGTAGGGAATGAAACGTAAATTCCTTATCCGTTGGATGTAAAGTTCGCCAAATGTCGGATAAGCCCATTTCTTGCATTAAGGATAGGAGGACAGTAACTGCCCTTCCAGGTTTATGGGACCTATAAGGCTGCCGATCTATCAATGGGTCCAATACCAAGTTGAAATCACCGCCTAAAATAATTGCATGAGGTCTCAACTCATAAGCTTCCTCAGCTATCTTCTGATAGAAAGGGACATCATCACAATTTGGCCCATAAATGTTCATTATGGCTAGCTTTTCACCACTGGTATGCACCACGACCTTTGCCCATCTCCCTCCCGGATCTGCACGTACGAGCTCAAACTGCGGCTGGAGTGTCTTCCGCACCAGTATTATTACCCCGTTCTTTTTCTGACACGCTGCAGCGTGCACCGCTAAAACGTATTGTCCCACACCCAGCTTCTTCGCCTCATCAGAAGACAGATGGGTCTCCTGAAGCAGAACCACATCGGCACCCTGCTTTGTACAGTATAATATTTTTTCCGCTTAATTGGGTTATTAATCCCTTTTACGATCAGAGAGAGCACCTTAAGGAACCCCATATCTCCAGACATAAGTGATCAGAACTGTTATAGGGCTTACAGCATTAAGAACATATACCCAGTACTGTTTCCTAATCCCAACAACTAACATTGGAGACAGCCCCTTCCAAAACCAAACAAACAACCCTGGGTGAGTCATCAGTTATGCAAAATTACCCCTCAACTTCCACTTCTGCTCAATAAATTTCTTCCTTCCCCATTCCCCTCTTATTTGTTCCCTTTCCTTTTTTTTTTAATATTATTTTCATTATCGTACCCCTCTCTCTATCTTCACCCCCTGTCATCAGATCAATACATGTGTCCCATTGATAAGTATGTCCCATTGATAAGTATGTCCTCCATAGCCCATGTTCCCTGTAAAATAGTTATCTCCAAGTTATAATGCCCTGTTCAATGTAATTTCAGTTTGTTCAATGTAAACCACACTGATGCAGAATAGCGCGGTATATAAGAGAATGTAAATAAATAAATTAAATAAATAAATGTCCCCCATCCAACCCACACCAGACTCATACACGCGTCCATTTGTACACCCCTCATCCACTGCCCAACGCCCTATCCAAATCGAAAAACTTAGGTAGGAGATTGTTTCTGTGTCCACAATTTAAATAGAGCCTAGGTAGAAGCTCACTTCAGAGTCCACATTTTAAACAGACCTTGAGTCCAAAGCTTCTCCATTTCCTTCTTCAATAGCTCCTATCGCATCTCAGCAGCTTCTTGCTCCTCAATGTAGGCAAGAAGGGCTTGCGGATCCTCAAATGTCCATGTCTGATTATGTAAGGTACCTCTAAGCCTAGCGGGGGAAAACAACCCATATTGGGCTTGCAGTCGTTGGAGGCGCGGTCTTAATGCCAACAACTGTTTTCGCCTCTCAACTGTAGGCTTGCTGAAATCTGGAAAAAAAAGCTATATTCTGGCCTTCAAACTTCAGCGGCGCCAAGGTTCTGGCCGCAGCTATGATTTGCACTACTTGCTGGTGTCTCAACAGCCTCATGATGATAGGTCGCGGCTGACTCATTTGAGGGGTGGTCTGCGCTGGAACTCTATGCGCCCGCTCAATCTCGAAGGGCGCTCAAATGTAAGCCGAAGTATCATTGGGATATTTTTGAACAGAAAGTCTAGCATGTCTCTTCCTTCCGATCCTTCAGGTATCCCAACTAACCTGATATTATTCCTGCGTGTCCTGTTGTTGAGGTCTTTGAGATTACGCTCCAGAGCAGTTATGCATTTACTGTTAGCGGCCACCATCTTTAAACGTTCCTCATGGACCTCTACTTTTGTTGCGAGCCCTTCCATCTTGTCTGATAAGGTGCTGAGCTGAACCTTTAGTTCTTTTAACTCTGCAACATCGGCTTGCACATTACTTAAGGTGTCACCGTCGCCACAACCAGCTCTCTTACGGCCCTGATCTCGACCAAGAGTTCTTGTAGGCCCTCCATGTTCTCTTTCATGCTCAAAGCTTTCTGAGGTGATGGGGGGGTTCAGGCTTTAGTCACTTCGTCCCCGCATTTGCGGGAGAGTTAAAATTCAGCCTGGAGGGTTTACCAGACGCCATGCTCATGGTATCGCACACTTTGGACGATCGTACGAGTTATTCTCTCGGAGAAAGGCAGGATTGCTAGCAGGATTCTGTGGAGAAAAGAAATCAAGTGGCCATCTTGCACTATCTCAGGCTCCGCCTCTCTGAGCCTCTGGATTTTATTTATTTATTTTTTTTAAATAAGAGACGGTTCCAAAGGACAGTATTATGCATAGAGAGAGCTTCAGGGAAACGTGTTGTATTGGATAAAGAGACAGGTAAAGGGACTTGGTCACACTGGCTCTATAGCAGTATATAAGATTGGGAAACACATTCAAAAAGCATGGGGATGTTAAGCAGTGGAAAAAATAAAAGGTATGGGGACCAATGTTCCCTCTAATTTTCTGTAGGCTGTGTGCGCATAAAATATCAGCTGTGCAGCTTTTGAAGGAAGGTTAAATTTTTGTGCGCTACATGATGACACTCGGAGTTATATAATTTAAAATTTGACTACACGTCAGAATACAGTATGTACATCACATTGATTTTAATCAAATTAAATGAAAATAGACGATTACTAAATGAAGTGGGAAATTTCTAGTAATTACAATCATAACTTTTAAATTTTAAGACGTCTGTGTTGTTTTCTATCAGAATCAGAGCCGTAATTTTTGTGCGCTCTGTTGTAAAGTATGTGCGCTCTCTCGGCGAGGTGTGTGCGCGCGCACACGCGCACAGCTTAGAGGGAACAGTGATGGGGACATATGGTCCAGGAGAAGTAACTACTGTAGCAGGAAATTGTTGAAGTGTAGAGACATGATAATGGTGGAGGGGATGGAGGGTTGAAGCAGGAATGGGCCTTTGCTTCCTGGCAGATAATGTATCAACCTCTACATACATACATTATATATATTTTTATATATATAATCATATTCTGCTTATCCAAGCAGAAAGCAAAGTTGCTTACCTGTCAAAGCTGATTTTCTTGAACAGCATGATAAATCAGCCAAACAATCCCTTCCACCTTCCTAGTGGTTGAAATGACTTTGGTCAGGGCTGGCCCGTCCATTGTGCGAGAATGTTTTTCGCACAGGGCCCCGCGCAAACTCCATTCTCGCACAATAGACAGCTTCAGAGGGAGCCGGGGAAGCCCGCGTGAGGCCCCGGCTCCCTCGGCATAGCCGCCAGCGTGAAGTTTTCCCTCACGCTGGCGGCTGTTTCAGTGAAGCGCACGAGTGTCAGGAAATAACCTTTAACTTTTTCCGGCACTCAGCGCGCTTCACTGAAACAGCCGCCAGCGTGAGGGAAAACACTGTTCATGCTGGCGGATGTGCAGAGGGAGCCAGGGCCTCGCACAGGCTTCCCCAGCTCTCTCTGAAGTCCTTTAGATGGCCGCAGGGCTCTTTGGTGGGAGGGCGGGGGGGGCGCTAGGTCTGCATATGGGCTGTGATGGGGGGACACTTGAACTGCATATGGGCTGTGATGGGGGGCAAAGCTTGGACTGGAAATGGGCTGTGATGGGAGGGTAAGCTTGGACTGGAAATGGGTAGATGGGGGGGGGCTAGGATTGGAAATGGGCTGATGGGGGGGCTGGAATAGGACTGGAAATTGGCTGATGGGGGGAGCTTGGATTGGAAATGGGCTGATGGGGGCTGGAATGGGACTGGAATGGGCTGAAGGGAGCTGGAATAGGACTGGAAATGGGCTGATATTGGGGGGGCTAGGATTGGAAATTGGCTGATGGGGGGAGCTTGGACTGGATATGGGCTGATGGAGGCTCAAATAGGACTGTAAATGGACTGATCAGGGGGAGCTTGGACTGGAAATGGGCTAATGGGGGGCTGGAATAGGACTAGAAAGGAGCATATGGGGTTCTAGGACTGGAAATGGGCTGATGTGGGAGCATGGGAGAATGGAACTAGAAGGGAGTGGATGCTGGGTGGGTCTAGAACTAGAAGGGAGCTGATTTTGGGGGAGGACGAAGGGGATGGGGAATGAGGATGGAGAGGGGAAAAGATATTTTGTGTGGGAGGAAAGAAAAAGCTAAAATTGGCCGTGTATTGGGAGAGTAAGTGGGGATTGAGAATGGAGGGGTGAAATTTGACTGGATGATAAAGGAATAAAGAAAGAAATGGGGAAAAGAGCAAAAGGGGAAAGATTTAAAGCAGAGATGTTAAAGCAGATATATAGAGAGAATGGAACAAATCTAGAAGAGAGAAGAAAGGACAAGTGAACAGCTCGCAGAAGACACGAAGAAACCAGAAGAAAGTGACTGGAGCAATTGCAATTGCAACTTAAAAATAAAATGCCCAAACAAAAGGTAGAAAAATACTTTTTATTTTGAATTTATTAACTGGAATATGTCATCTCTGGGAAATGTGCATTGCTAACATCTTTGCATTTTTGTTTAGTGCAAGAGAAAATTAATTCATAGGTTTTTTTCCCCAGTGATGGTGTACATTTCATGTTTGGCTTTTGGGGTTTCCAATTTAATTATCTTCCTATTTCTAAATTGTGATCCCTTGTTCTTTGTGTGGTGATGGTCTATGTCCTGCATGTGTAACCGAGCTGAGGTATTTTGTTCATGTAGTTTCTATTTGACAGTCCCACTTGCTCTCTTTCCCCAGTAGGAGATTTATTGGTATTCTCTGAGATGTACTGGTTTAATATTTGCTGTGTTGTCTTTTTGATAGGTAGGGGTTGGTGCTTTGTGAGTCCTGGTATGGTGGGTTTGCTATGGGTTCTAAATGGTCTGTGTTTATAGTTCTTTCTAACGGGCCTGGTGGTTGTCACTGGAATATAGTAATTTAGAAATCTGTTAGTCTTTCTTTGTCCAGATACTCATAAAGAGGCATGTTTACTAAAAGCGTATGTTAACATTATGCAAATAATTATGCAAATGAGGCTCATTATGCAAATGATGCCCCGCAATGAATCTCCGCACATGGCTCCACACCCACCTTGGGCCGCCCCTGGCTTTGGCTATGATATTGACTGAGGGGAAAGGAACAACAGTTGGGCAGTAAGGTATACTGAAGCTTGATATGGGTTCCAACTGATGTTCAGAAATGATACTTCAGGTCAGAGGGAAATGGAAGGGTTCCCCTGTGATTCCCGGAAGCACAAGACGGTGGGTTTGGTGATCTGAGTGAAGTCATGTGGATAAATAATTAAAGCTTGTAGATGAGACCATGGACTTTGCAGTGAAGTAGAGTAGAGGTAGTTCAAACCATCATAGCTGACCGTGAGCCCCAATGCCATTATATTTGAAACTCAAGAACAAAAGATTGGGCTATTTAAATGACTCTTCTTTTGTTTTCTGTTGTTAATAAAAGTTGTAAGGCATTTTGACCTCTCTTTCACTTATATGCCAAAAATCTGTAGAAGAACGTGGCAGAAAGTTAACGCCACTAAGTCCTGGACACTATTCAAGACTTACATCTGAATGAAGGCGGCGGGGGGATTATAAAATGACAGCCATTCTGTCATCAATACGAGACCAAATTAATAAAAAGTCTGTTCACCCATTGAAAAAAAGTCAAGGTCTCCTTTGCCTTGAGAAGGCTCCATTGCTGCTTTTACCCAGTGCTGTAATGGAGTTTTGAGCAGGAATTGTGCAGTTGCACCTCCAGGACGTCGCCGTGGTGCATAGCAACCACAATACTGGCTCCCTGGTCACCTTCCTACATTGGTAAGTCTGCAGGGGGGGGGGGGTTGTTTTTCATTGCAGAATTAGTTTCTTGGAGACCTGCCCCTGAAATTAATCTGTGAAAAGTAAGAGCCCTCTCAGCAAACTTACCTAAGATTCATTCAATATATGAGTCATTCCTGCTAGGTAAAGGAATCTGTGAACGGGGAGCTTCAGTATTATTGGAGTCTGCTTATTCATTTATGGGGAGAAGCAACTGGAGGCATAAGTGAGGAGAACTACTAAACCTTGAAGTTGATCTGGAGGATTTGTTTGTTCACTGCATCTTTTTCTTTTCCTTTTATATATATATATGAATCAAAACATGGCCCTTTGGGAAGAGAAAGGTAGACTAAGCTGCTGTTCCTATGAGCTCCATGGAGCAAGAGGCTAGGGGGAGAGTAAAAATGCCTGAGCCTCAAAAGAAGCATAGTAATGATCATACATTTCTCTTTGCCTTGAAAATATTTAATGAGAGAGAGAGAGCAGTTCCATTCCTTCTCTGCCAGCAGATGAAGAAGACTATGGGGGAGAGGAGCAATGGTTGGGCTGGAGGGAGCACTTTATGAACTCTTCTGGTCTTTGGCAGGGTGGATCCAGACTGGTGCCATCAGGATGACAATTCCCATGTGTGGCTGATTATATCCTGCTCGTCCAAAGAGAATGCAGCCTGGGAGGATCACTATGTGGATTTAGCATCTCCTTACACTACACCCTTCTCTCTGTTCCCATCTCCTGCCCTGGCAACTACTGTGCCCTTGGCTGAGCCAAGAGCTGGAGAGGAATCTCCAAGATGAATCTTCAGCCCTTCCCTGCTGCTTTCCAATCTCTAGGGGTAAACCCCTGAGTCCTCTGCCAGTGGGAGCCATAATCAGGACCAGTGCAATAATACAAGATGCCTTGGGTGTACCCTCATTCCTCCTGCCTCTCCTGCTTCCACCTCTGCCCCCGCTGTGCCTCTGCAGAACCTGCAGTGGTGGCAATCACAATCCAGCAGCAACGCAGTGCTCACCCAGAGCCTCTGACACTAGTTCCACCCTCTCCGATGCTAATAAATAAGGATCACTTATATCAAAACCTCATTCTTTTTCATTTATATAAATTGTGTTTAAAACAAATTTTTTGTCGGAGCTAGGCCGTAGGAAGGGCTGGGAGAATCCAGACCTCCACCAGGCTGTCAGCTTCTTTTATTTTATTATCGGTTCTTTACCAAAACTTTTCACTTATCTCAAATCCTTTGTTGACCATCCACAAAATTGTCGCTCTTCAGAAATGTATAACAGCACGACGTGCACGTTTCGGGGGATTGAACCCTGTATCAAGTGCTTTCCCAAATTTCAGAAGTAA
Source organism: Ichthyophis bannanicus (assembly GCA_033557465.1). Lineage (NCBI taxonomy): Eukaryota > Metazoa > Chordata > Amphibia > Gymnophiona > Ichthyophiidae > Ichthyophis > Ichthyophis bannanicus. Next base: position 430,629,729 of record CM066038.1, read on the forward strand.
AGGCAACAAAGAGACCAAAAAACGCCGTCAGAGCAGCTAAGGTTGAATATATAAATGAAAAAGAATGAGGTTTTGATATAAGTGATCCTTATTTATTAGCTACTTGATTTGTTTCACTTGTGGGGTAAATTTTGTTGGCCACCCTCTCCGATGGCAGACTTCCTATCCGCATGGGGCTGGAACCAGCTGCTCCAAGCGCAGCACCAACAACACGCAGCTGTTCAGAGGTCTGGGTAAGCGATGTGCTGCTGTTTTACCATCAAGGTCACCACTGGAGGTCCTGGAGAGGCTCAGCAGTAGTGGCAATGGGCCGCCCTCTAAAGGCTGGTGCTCTAGGTGACTTTCTAGTTCACCTAATTGTATCGCCGGCCCTGGCTATAATCTGAAATCCTTCCTCTATTGGGATCGGGAATGGTGCTTCCAGGCCTTTCTGATCCCCCAGACTCCAGACTTAAACCAGAGTCTGCTGTTTTGCACTGCACAGCCATGAAGCACGTGTACAATAGTATGAACTTTGATTTTCTCATACACTTATTAGATATTTCTTTAAAAGTGAAAGCAGTGATAACTAATTACCTAGTTGGTTGGTTGTGGTATTTCCTTTTCGCTTTTGTCTCTTTTCTGCACTGTGTGCTGTAAAGTTTGTTCACGGGCACAGAATGAAGAAGGTCCTCTTGAAAGCAGAAACGAAGATGGGCAGAGACCACAGAATCGACACTGTAAAATGTCCAAGTCTTTAGTAGTCTCACTGAGCCCTATTTATTGTGAGAAAGATAACTAAACTGACTGAGATGACAATACTGGCTGATTGCGTTCCTGTGCCCAATTTGAGAGGCTTCAAGGAACTCTCTCCTGACATTTAAAGCTACATATGGTAATCAGCACATCTTCCGCCTAGTATAAAAGTTACATTTCACCCCAAAAAAGCTAAAAGGCTCCTTCAAATTCCAATAGCAACATTCTGTCTATATACTTTCCATACCTCCTCTTTTTCAAGGGTGGAATTGCGCCTTTTTATTAGTGATGTAGAGAGACTGTAGTAGAGAATAGCACATATCAGGGATGTAAAAAACTGTGACTAACTTTCAATGAAGAGAAACATTACAAAGAAATTCACATAGGATAATAAAACAATAGTATTCCCATTCTCTGCCACTGGGACATTTTTTATTGACTAAAAGCTGCTATTTCAAATGCACACCTGTCCAGCCTTTAGCGTTGCCAATTCTGAAGGCTGCATCTCCACAATGAACGAGTAGAAGGAGTTCAGAGAAGGACAGCCGAAATGGTACAGATTCTGCAGCCATGCGTAACAGCATTTTATTTTTCACTTCATTACAGCCATTAGGAAGTTCAATACTGATCTTCTCCGTGGACATCTCAGTTCCTGTTCCAGCCACAGAGCCAGACAAGGCTCTGAAAACCCCAAGGTAACCCAGCTGACTATTCAGTTACCTGAGAATACCATAGGGACATTATAAACCGATTTTTTTGTTCTGTTTCATGTCATTTCTAATATTAAATGAAAAAAACCCACAGTTTTATTTTCCTTTATTTCATTTTAAAATTTGGGCCAACCTCTGCTGCAACTCTTCCCTCACCCTAAAAAACATATGAATTTGTTGATCAAATCGAACACATTAATAGTGAAGGAAAGGTGAACCGAAACCTAAGGATGACAGATTGATAGGTATAGCTCAGGACAGTTGATTAAGATGAAATGCTTAATAAGAACATAAGATATGCCATACTGGATGAGACCAAATGTCCATCAAGCCCAGTATCCTGTTTCCAACAGTGGCCAACCTAGTCACAAATACCTGTCAAGTTTCCAAAAGGTAGACTGATTCCATACTGCTTATCCCAGGGGTAAGCAGTGGATTTCCCCAGTCCAATTTGATTACGTTTATGGACTTTTCCTCTGGGAACTTGTCCAAACCTCTTTCAAACCAGCTACAATAAGAGCTTTTACTACATCCTCTGGTAACAAATTCCAGTTTGATAAAGCAGAGAGTGAAAAACTATTTTCTCTGATTAGTTTTAAATATGCTATATTGTAGCTTCATTGTGTATCCCCTAGTCTTTCTACCTTTTGAAGAAGTAAACAAACGATCTACATTTACCCATTCCACGCCACTCGTTTTATAGACTTCCATCATTTCTCTCCTAATCTGTCTCTTTTCCAAGCTGAAGTGCTCAATCTTTTTAGCCTTTCCTCATAGGGATATTCTTCCACCCTTTTTCTCATTTTGGTGGCTCTTCTCCTTCCATCCTTTCTAAGGTATGGCAACCAGAACTGCAGACAGTATTCAAGGTGTGGTCACACCATGGAGTAATACAGAGGCATTATAATATCTTTGGCTTTATGCTCCATTCCTTTCCTTATGATTCCTAGCATTCTATTTGCTGTTTTGGTCGCTACTGCACACTGAGCAGAGGATTACAAAGTATTATCCACGATGATGCCTAAATCCTTTTCCTGGGTGGTGATCCTAATGTGGAAACTTGCATTGTGTAACTATAATTTGGGTTACTCTTCCCTAAGTGCATAACTTTCAACTTATCCACATTAAATTTCATGTTATTTAGATGCCCATTCCCCCAGTTTCTCAAGGTCCTCAGAAAAATAGAAACATGACGGCAGAAAAAGATCACATGGTCTATCTAGTCTGCCCTTACAATTGCAATTTTTCAAAATCTTCTTGTGATTTAAGAACTTTGAATAATTTTGTGTCATCTATAAATTGGATCACCTCACTAGTTGTTCATTAATTAAAAAAGTAGAGGGTGTGGCTAATCCAAGATGTTTGTGTGAGGAGTGTGCTGCTCTTTTTGTGTTATGCCTAAGAGAAAGGGAAGACAAGGGCCTAGCCCGCGGAGCCCTTGCCTGCTGTTTCTGGTCCAATGGATTATTTTGTGTCAGTCTCCAAAGCAGAAAGATTGGAGATACGTAAGGGCACTGCAGGGGGGTCATCAGCAGAATTGGCTCTCCTGTCTGCCTAAGATATCACCCTTTCTCCCGAGAAGTGGCCCCCCTTTGATTCCCACTGGATCTGCCCCTGCGTGTTGGAAGGTGGCACCCAGATGGCGGGGGGAGTGTCAGTGGAGAACAGTGGAGTTTGTCTTTGGTAACGGCTTTTTTGTCTGACTGCATTTTGGCGGCAGCCCCGGTCTAGCTCAGAGGGGAGATAGAGGTGCACAGAGCAACTGTGGCCACCCCTGAGACTTTGTTAAATCCTTTTACCTTGTCTTGTCCCAAGAAAATTACTCTTGAGAATATATGGGAGGACATTTCTTCATTATCAGATGCAGTTGTGCCACAGACTATTGGGATTTTTGCTCAGGTTGGTGCAATTAACCAAAAGCTGGCTAGTTATGTGACTATAACAGACACTGTTCAATGGAAAGAGGAAGAAAATGAGAGGATTTTGAATTCCGCAGTAGATACGAGTTCGGCGTTGATTAAAGATAATATACTGCTTCGAGCTAAAGTAGAAGCTTTGAAAAATTCTGCTCGGGCTACTAACCTGCATGTATTGAACTTCCCAAAAATGAAAGATATTTCTCCTACTGAGTTATTCAAACAGTATTTGGTTCCGAATTTGGCCATATCGGCAGAACTAATGCCACCAACTGTGAAGGCATACTATCTACCATCTGGAAAGAGATCTGAAGAATCGTCTGAAGAGATTCCTAAAATGGATGTCTTAAATATTTCTGATTTATTGGTTTCTCCTGAGCTAACTGATATTAAAGTTTCTACCTTGTTAGTCATGTTGGCGCTAGTTTCTGATAGAGACTGGCTACTTAGAGTGTTCTACACTAAGCGGTCACACTTGTTTCATGGAAAGAAAATTTCAATTTTCCCAGACGTTTCTAAGGAAATTCAGAAACGGCGGAAACGTTTTTTGCTGTTGAAGTCTGGTGTCTTGAGATTGGGAGCCATATTCCATCTTCAGTTTCCATGCAAATGTTTAATACTATACAATTCTCAAAGGTTTATCTTTTTTCAACCATCTGATCTTTCTTCATTTATTAATGCTAGATTGCCTATAACATCATCCCCCTCTGGGGAGGGTAGATCGGGGTGTAGTAACCGTGCTGTAATGTAATGCATTGGTCCCTCCTCGACCCTCGGTTTTCCTTTATGCCTAGTTGTTGAAAGTAAGCATTTGGGCGCCTCTGGCCCTCCTGCTTATTTATTTTCTGTTAATTCTCGCTCTCCTATTGGGGACTGTATCTATGGTGTATATTCTTGTTTGCTTATGTATTGTTGACATATATGCCTTTGCTGTACATGCTTGTTCTTGGTATGATATCTGTTAAAATTCTATATTAATTAAAAAAAAAAAAGCAGCGGACCCAGCACAGATCCCTGGAGTACTCCACTATTCATCTTTCTCCATTGAGAAAATTGGCTATTTAGGCCTACTTTCTGTTTTCTATCCTTTAACCAGTTCCTAAACCACAATAGTTCACTGCCTCGTATCTCATGACTTTAAGTTTTCTCAAGAGTTTCTCATAAGGGACCTCGTCACGGGCTTTCAGAAGTTCACATCAAGTATAGAAAAACTGAAAACTAACATGTAGATTGTGTAAGGAAGAGCTGGAAACAGTTATTCATCTTGTAGCTGACTGTAAAATTCTGATGAGAGAAAATTTCTACATAGAGGCACATCAAGGTGGTACATCTCATCCATTGGAAACTTTATACCAACATTACAACATCTCTGTATCAGAAACGCATTGAGATCACAGCCCCACGAGAATTATGGAAAATGAAGAGGATCGGATCACTGGGACATTCCCATTGCAACAGATAAAAAGTTTGAAGTAAGGAAACCAAAAACAGATGTGAAGGAGAAAACCACGTGAACAGCATTGACTGATAGGAGTGTCGGTGCCAAGTGATTAGGTGCATCAAGTACAGAAAAAGCAGATCTTCAAGTACCAAGAAATGCAGTCAGAGACTGAGAAAATGTGGCAGAAAGATATCAAAATCTTGTCATCATATTGGGTGCCACAAGCTTCATTAAAAAGAATATTTATGCTTACCTTGATAGGTTGCCTATACATAGTACATCGTATGAATTCCATAGGGAAGTTCTCAAAGGTGAGTGTTGGCAGTAAATCTGAGAACCGAGGTCAAAATTCTCATACCCTGGGGCTTAGGAGTGAGGTTCATTACTGTCATGGTATGATCAAAATGAATCAATTTGGAGACACTGTCCCCGACAGAAATCCCTCTCAGTTCCCTGGACTCTTTCCCCATTGATACCTCTTCATGGGACAAGAGTGATCTGCAATTGCTCCTGCCCCACCAATGCCACAATTTCAAATGGAGTCAACAGAACAAGTTCAGCACCATTTTTTAATATCTGCCATACAAAAAAATGTTGCTCGGTGATTTTTTGCAGTAAAATGGGATCTGACTTTTTTATTCTACCTTGTTTTTTATTTCTATTTTTAAATGATTTTTTTCCTTGTTTTACGTTAACAAAATGAAATAGAATAAGAAACCAACAGAGAAATAATTTAAAAAGAAACCCTCTGTGCACACTAGAATACAATTATGAAAGATCAGAGGCAGTTTTACCTCTGTCTAGCCAGTGTTCTACAGTAACATTAGTAAAGTTAACCTGTTTTCTATAGGTAATGATCGACCACAGCCAACACTAGCCCTGTCATCTGCACAGAGGACCTTCCTACTGACATTGTGAAACAGTAGATTTTTGTCCAGCAGCAAATGCCATTTGAGTGGAAACAGCACCAGGTTCCGACAATGACAAATTGACTGAAGCAACAGCAACTTCCACAACCTTCTAGCCCAGCTCTTCCAACAAGGGTTCTATAGGACTCTCATCACTGTTGCTTACACAGATCAAACCCAAGCCCTCTGGAATGTTATTCTCCAGGACCAAGCAGGAAGTCAGTCCTCACACATGGGTGACGTCGGCGCCGACGGAGCCCTCGCGGAGCAATTTTCCCCAGCTTTCAAAGAAAGCCTTTGGGAATTGCAGCGCGCATGCGCGGTCGCCTTCCCGCCCAAGGGTGCCATCTTAGCCAGTCTTCTTTTTTCCACGGAGCCCTACAGACGTACCCGTCTTGTCCCCGCGAAAAAGTTGATTTTATTCGTAATATTCTCTTTTTTCCTTCGGTTCGACGCCGGTTTTCTTCCCGCCCGGACTCGCGACGCCGGTCACGAGTCCTCTTCTTCTTTTTCGGTTTTTCTGATTTAGTCAGTTTCGTTTTCGGTTTTTTCACTGGCAGCCCGGTCTTTTGACCTCGCAGGGGCCCTTTTTCCCCCGATGGCTGCCAGTGGTTTCAAGCGGTGTGGTCAGTGTGACCGAAATATGTCACTAACTGACACACACGATAATTGTCTCCGCTGCCTGGGCCCGGATCATGAAGAAATGATCTGTGGGGCCTGTGGCAAAATGTCCTCCAAAGCGTTGAGAAGTCGGCGGCATCAGCGGGATAGGATCTTCGCTGACCCCAGCCGTACCCGGACCTCGTCGGAGGCCTCGGCGTCCAGAGGTTCCAGCTCTGACCGCCACCGGAGTTCCTCCGACAGGGGTTCTCCCTCCGGGGACCATCGACGGAAGGTGAAACCCGCGAGGGCGGCGTCGGTGGACGCTCCTGGCTCCGCGAGGGCCAGGTCGCATAGCCCCGATAGCCGTCCCGGGTCCTTGGAGAAGGAGCACCTCTCGAAGCGACCTCGCATGGAGTCGGAGCTGCCTGCTCGGGTAAGTCCTGTGGTCCTCCTGGACTCGCCTCCTGGACTCGCCTCCGAGACCGCCGACGTCGGGCCCGACGCCGTCGGGGCCCGAGTCGGGGGCTGCTGGGTCACCTGAGGTCGGACTCAGGTTGACGGCCTTGGAGAGCAGACTGTCTGCCTTCATGGACCAGCAGCGGGCACTGCTCGCTAGCCTCGCTGGCGCCGCTGCCCCGACCGCCGGGACGTCGACGTCTAAGTCGACCCCGGAGACCAAGCCGATCCTCGAGTCCATGCGAACTCGAGTCGATCCTCGGTCGAGGTCACCCTCGGCCTCCCGTTCGGGACCGAGGTCGTCGCCGCCGACTCCCTCGGCGTCGGGGCGGCCGGCGCCGCTGCCTGCCCGGGCCGACCCCACCGATTCCTCCTCGGAGTCGGTCTGGGAGTCTGAAGAGGAAGAGTCACCTGATTCTTTTCGGACTCGGTGTGTCCCCTCGGACTCGCCTGAGTCCGAACCTCGGAAGCAGTCCCCTCCGGAGGATGCCCGGTTCTCGGACTTCGTCAGGGATATGGCCAAGGCTTTGGCCTTCCCTGTGGATCCCGAGGAGGAGTCTCGAGTCGAAGAGCTCGACGCCCTCCAGTATGACTCTCCCGCCAGGGAACATTTTACTGTACCGGTTCCTCCCATGCTGGAACGACTACTCTTCCGCATGTGGGAGAGTCCGGCCTCCTCGCCGGTCCTGAGCAAGCGGGTTGATTCTATCTATCGAGTCCGCAAGAGCCCTGGCTTCCAAAAAGCACAGCTACCACACCATTCCATGGTAGTGGAATCGGCCATGCATCGTCTTAAGAGCCAGAAGATGCACTCCTCGGTGCCTCCTGGCAGGGAGGCCCGTAACCTGGATGGCCTTGGTAAGAAGTGTTTCCAGGGCTCTATGCTTGCGTGTCGTGTCCAGACCTACCAGCTATACATGGGCATGTATCTCCGAGACCTGGCTAAAGAGCTAGCCGGATTCTCCGCTGGATTGTCCGAGGAACCTTTGCGGAGGTTCCTAGCCTTGTCCACTGGCATTCGGGAATGCTCAAAATTCATATCCTGAGCAGCCTATGATGGCTTTGAAGCATCGGCTCGAGTGGCCGCAGCCGGCATCGGTGCCCGCCGACAGGCTTGGCTTCAGTCGTCTGACCTTGAGCCCTGGGTGCAGGACAAGTTGGTCGATGTCCCCTGCCGAGGTGAAAACCTCTTTGGCAAACCTATGGACGAAAAGGCTGCACAACTAGAGACTGAGACTCTCACCAGGACTAGGCTTTCTAGGAAGACCTCCGCCCCTTCCCAGAAAAAGAAGGGCTCGGGAAAGAAGTCCTTTTACCCGAGAAAGGCAGCTGCCTATAAACACTACCCCCAATATCAGGCCCCCGCAGCTCCCCAACAGGGCCAGCAGGCCAAGGGACGGGGTAACGGGTCCCGTAGGCAGCAAGCCCCCAAGCCTGCACCACCAGCCCCTGCTCAGCAGGGTGGGGCTTTTGACTCCTTCAGCATAGCCTCTCCCCCTCCGCTGGCTCCTCCCAGCACCGGAGGCCGGCTGGTTCACTTCGCCCACAGGTGGTCCAACATCACTTCAGATGCCTGGGTGCTTCAAGTCGTGAGAGAGGGCTATCTTCTCCACTTCCACCAAGTCTCTCCCTCCTATTTCCCGGGAGAACCTCCACGACTCCCTCTGCACAGGGACTTACTCCTTCAGGAGTTAGCAGGTCTTCTACAGGAACAGGCGGTGGAACCGGTGCCCCACCACCTGAGAGGTCAAGGCTTTTATTCCAGGTATTTTCTAGTACCAAAAAGGACAGGAGGCCTCAGACCCATCCTGGACTTGCGCAACCTCAACAAGTTCCTCGTGCGGGAAAAGTTCAAAATGCTTACCCTTGGAATCCTTCTGCCCTACCTCCAGCAGGGAGATTGGCTATGCTCCTTGGATCTAAAGGATGCCTACACGCACATCCTCATCCACCCAAGCCACCGCCAATACCTAAGGTTTGTGGTGGCAGGAAATCATTACCAGTACAGAGTACTGCCCTTTGGCCTGTCCTCCGCACCGCGAGTCTTCACAAAATGTCTCGCGGTGGTGGCGGCCCATCTCCGGCTTCACGGCCTCTATGTCTTTCCGTACCTCGACGACTGGCTCATCAGAGCAGCGTCCGCTCCGGAGGTCACCAACGCCACACGCCGCACGGTGACTCTTCTGCAGTACTTGGGCTTTGTCATAAACTTCGCAAAGTCCACTTTGCTCCCCTCACAGGATCTCGAGTTCATCGGCGCAAGGCTGCACACTCCTCAGGCACGAGCTTTCCTACCGCTCGACAGGGCTCAACGGCTCATGGACCTAGCCGACCGTTTTCGCAGCCAGCCCCTGGTCTCCGCCAGGCGCTTCCTGAGACTACTCGGCCATATGGCTTCCACCGTCCATGTGACCCCCAATGCCCGCCTGAATATGCGGCCTGCTCAATGGTGTCTTCGCAAGCAGTGGCAACAAGCCACAGGCGGCCTAGCAGACCTAGTGCGCGTCTCCGAGCCGCTTGCCTCGTCTCTCCAGTGGTGGCTTCATCGGCCGAACCTGGTACTCGGCATGCCTTTTCAGTCGCCTCAGCCGGCCCAGGTGCTGACGACAGATGCGTCCCTCCTGGGTTGGGGAGCACATTGCCAAGGGGCACGTACTCAGGGCCTCTGGACCACGTGGGAGTCTGCTCAGCAGATCAACTTCCTGGAGCTCAGAGCGATCCGCCTGGCTCTCAAGGCCTTCTCCCACCTGACCTCTCACCAGTCCGTCCTTGTCCAGACGGACAATCAAGTTGCCATGTTCTACGTGAACAAGCAGGGGGGCACGGGCTCCTTCCTTCTCTGTCGGGAAGCACAGAAGCTCTGCTCTTGGGCCGTCAGTCACGGCGTTCTTCTCAAGGCAGTTTATCTCCCAGGCCAAGAAAATTGCCTGGCGGACAAACTCAGCAGGATCCTCCAGCCGCACGAGTGGCGCCTGGATCCCTTGGTAGTTCAGAAGCTCTTTCTAAAGTGGGGCCTCCCCACGATGGATCTCTTTGCCAGCCCTCTCAACCGGCAACTTCCTCGCTTCTGCTCTCGTCAGCCACATCCCCTTCGAGTTGCGGCAGACGCTTTTCTACTCTCATGGTCGGAGAGCCTTCTGTATGCTTTTCCTCCCATCCCGCTAGTCTCTCGAACTCTTTTCAAGGTTCTCCGAGACAAAGCTTCCATGATCCTGGTGGCCCCTCGCTGGCCCAGACAGCCGTGGTTTCCACTCCTGCTGCAATTAGCGGTAGAGGATCCATTCCCTCTGGGGTTACAACCGGATCTCCTCACTCAGGATCAGGGGTCTCTGCTACACCCCAACCTCAGATCTCTCAATCTAATGGCCTGGCTGCTGAGAGGGTAGTCCTTGCTCCCCTTCTCCTGCCGGCAGAGGTGGAAGAGGTCGTCCTAGCTTCTCGGCGACCTTCTACCCGCAAATGCTACGCCCTTAAATGGCGTCGCTTCTCCGTTTGGTGTACCCAACAGTCTCAGGATCCCTTCTCCTGCTCGGTGTCGGTGATCTTGCAGTACTTGCTATACCTCTCTAATCTGGGACTTAAGTCCAACTCCGTCAAAGTTCACCTCAGTGCTCTTTCAGCAAATCATGTGCCGGTGGACGGCAGACCTCTTTCCAGCGACCCTCTCGTAGCGAGGTTTCTCCGAGGTCTCCTTCTACTTAAACCACCTCTGCGCCCGCCAGCGCCTGACTGGGATCTGAATGTGGTTTTACAGCGGATCACCTGTCCGCCTTTTGAACCTATGGCTACCTGTTCTCTCTGTTTTCTTTCTTGGAAAACATTGTTCTTGATAGCCCTCACTTCCGCTAGACGCGTAAGTGAATTGCAGGCCCTCGTGTCTGATCCCCCTTACACTCGGTTCTACAAAAATAGGGTAGTCCTACGGACTCACCCAAAATTTCTTCCAAAGTGGTCTCCCCTTTTTCACATCAATCAGGAGGTGGTACTTCCGACCTTCTTTCCCAGGCCACACTCCAGCCGAGCTGAAATGGTCCTCCATACCCTGGACTGTAGAAGGGCATTGAACTTCTACCTTGACCGTACGCGGGAGCACCGTAAAGCTGCGCAGCTTTTTGTGTCTTTTGATCCCAATAAATTGGGACTCCCGGTCTCCAAGCGTACTCTGTCCATCTGGGTTGCGGACTGTATCACTTGGGCTTATGGGGCAGCCGGACTCTCCTTGGAAGGTCGAGTCACGGCTCATTGCGTTCGGGCAAAGGCTACGTCAGTGGCTTACCTCCGCTCTGTTCCGCTGGCAGACATCTGCCGGGCCGCTACTTGGTCTTCAAGCCAGACTTTTGCGGTCCATTACTGTCTCGAGAGGGAGTCCCGCAGGGACAGTGCTTTCGGACAGGCAGTCCTCCGTAATCTCTTTGAGGTTTGAGCAACTCCTACCCTCCATCCCGGATGTGGGCTACCGGTGGGTAATAATTCAGCGAAGATTCCTTCCTTCTGTGCTGCTGAGCTAGAGGGAGCTCATTTTTGTGCTTAGGGTCTCCGGTAGCCTTAAGCTTGGGAGTCCCATATGTGAGGACTGACTTCCTGCTTGGTCCTGGAGAAAGCGTAGTTACTCACCTGTAACAGGTGTTCTCCAGGAGCAGCAGGAATCAGTCCTCACAACCCTCCCTCCTCCCCTTGGAGTTGCAATCATCTGCTTTAGTTTTTTTGCAAATTTTTATGCTGTCTTTTTTAGCTATGTCATCTGACTGGCTAAGATGGCACCCTTGGGCGGGAAGGCGACCGTGCATGCGCGCTGCAATTCCCAAAGGCTTTCTTTGAAAGCTGGGGAAAATTGCTCCGCGAGGGCTCCGTCGGCGCCGACGTCACCCATATGTGAGGACTGATTCCTGCTGCTCCTGGAGAACACCTGTTACAGGTGAGTAACTACGCTTTCTCAGATCTCAACAGGTACTGAAAGGTAGATAAGGAGAATCCCAATCACAGATACTCAGACAACAGAAAAAATCCCAAGATAGAAAGGAGTGAGGTTCGCTGCTTCCATTGCCCATTTGTAGAAAATGTTGCCCAGAGAAAATTTCTATACAGAAAGGACCAACTAGGTGTCGCGCATCATTATCCACTGGAAACTTTGTAAACACTATAGCATCTCTGAACCGGAAAAACACTGGGATCATGGCCCTAAGAAAACTATGAAGAATGAAGAAGTTATGATATCCTGGGAATTCCCATTCCAATGGATAAGAAGCTGGATGTGAGGAAACCCGACATCGTGGTAAAGAAGAAAAACACCAGGACGGCATTGATAATAGAGGTGTCCGTTCCAAGTGATTATTCTGTGAATCGTGTGGAGAGGGGGAATATCCTGAAGTACTAAGAAATGCAGTCAGAGACCAAGAAAATGTGGCAGAAAAACACAGAAATATTTCCCATCGTTTTGGGAGCCACGGGTTTGATTAAGAGGCATTTCAGTTGCACCTCATAAATTACCTATGTAGTACATTACATCTTATGAACTTCAGAAGGAGGCTGTCTTTGGCATGATGCAAGTACTGCACCAAGCATTAGCAGTACATTTGAGACCGAGAGAATACTCCGATATTCTGGTTTTGGAGCTAGTTCCATTACTGTTATGGAATGTGCAAAACTAATCCATTTGGAGAAATTGCCCCAAGAGAGAACTGGTAGCAAAGCTATCAGAGAGGGCTGAACAGGACACAAACCCCACTTGCTCTGCAGGATTTGCTTAAAATCTTTGCAAGTCTCCCATGTGAAGGAAGGAGATTAAGAAGCTTGAAAATTATCACCAATTGGGATAGCTTTTAGTTTATTCTTACATATTGATCAAAGAAAAACATATTTCTTGCTTAGACCTGCTACAGTTTAGAACTGGGGCTATTTGGATTGTAGTTACTATCTCTTTTTCAGCTCAGGTGTATTCCTAAAGTATACTGTAAAAAATGTGATAAATAAGACATTTTTTTTTAAAAACCTTTAAAAAAAATCATGCAATCACACTAGACGGAGGCAGGACCAGTGTTAAACATGTGGGGACCCAGGGCAAAAACTGGGGAGAGGGGTCCAAAGCCTGCCTGCAGACTATGCCTCCCTCAATTTGAGGCAGGGACCCCCTTTGGAATGCCTGCCTGGGACAATTGTCCTGTTTGCCAACTCCTAAATGCTGGCCCTGGATGGCAGATTAGATCAGACACATCAGGTTAATCCACTGCCATCTTGTATCTTCCCTCATTAAATTATGTTCACTGCTTTAGCAAGAATCTTCTCTGTCCAAAACTGATTGACTTGCAAGGGAGTTTTCAGCCTGCTTTCTGAAGGGAAAAAGAATTATGAGATTGCTGTGTGTGTGTCTGTGTATAATTTGGGGATTCAGGTGCATTTTCTGGAAAATAGGCATCATTAGTTCAATGTGGAAGCTCTCATTTCCACTGAAATGAATGGGGATTCTACAAAACGATGATCTCACTGAGCTACGCCCTAGAATAAAATTCATTTTTAAAAACGTTTCGTAGAAGTACCTGGAAATCATCTCAGTTTTCCAGACTTCTGTGTTTTCAAAGGTGAAACATTCTGTTGCAGCCAGCAAACTCAAGACATTAACTATAGTCAAAGCTGCAGGTTTCCCCGAGGATAAAAACTTTGCATATGAGCAAGAACAGAATCATCTGAAATTGCCTAGCAAGTCAGCCATTCCCTGACGATGCACTTTAACTGCATTGATAAGCAAGAAAAGCGTGACTAAACATTCATCAAGTCTTGCTCAGAGAAGAGGAGGCGGACACAAGGACCCTTTGCAATATTTTACCTGTCAGGATATAAGACCACTCACACGAAGAAATTGGCTTATGTTGCTCATTATTTTCTGATTGACTTTCCTGCTCTGTAAGATAATTGATTTATTGTTCCCTCTTTAAACTGTTTGCAGTACAATATTTTCTTTTTATTTTGGGATGGATACTTTGCCTCTCACTCATCTGGTCTACCAGCCCAATTGGAACTGATCTTTAGTGAGCCTTGAAACCATGAGATCAATCTGAACTTCCTCTATCACGTGGCTCAACCATGCCGATAGCCAACTGTGGTGGGTGAAGTCTGACTCTCCATATTTTTCAGGAGTTGCAGCCAAATCAGGGGCATGAAATCCCAGGTGCCAAAGTGCAATTTCTAGGTGCCATGGCAGCCTGGCACCCGGGATTTGTTGAGCCCTGCAAGTATGCACCTAAATCAGGGCTCAACAAATTTTATAAGGAGCCACGTTATAAAACTGCTCCCTACCTGTCACAGTTGTGTGATGGTTGAGATTCCCTCCGAAAGGAGAGAGAAAACAGATCAATAAAGAGCGACAAATACCCAAGAACAATCTCCTACAAAACAATCCCAAAAAAAGAAAATAACAGAACACCTCTGGATGTCACCTATGGCTCCCAATTAAAATCACTAAAACATATTAAGGATTTACAATGTTGCCACCCTCAAACAAGCCTTGGGTGATAGTTCTACTCTGGGTTACCAACAGCCCTCTAACCTCAAACTGCTACTCACCAGCAACCATAAACTGCATAACCAATTCAGGAATCAAGTCCTGCCACAAACCAGATGCCAACTTTCTTCACATATTTTCTCAGGAAACACTATTACAGAGCTCAACAACATTAAATACAATATACAGGACTCATTCACCTGCTCTTCCCCTAACGTAATATACATCGTCATCTGCCAATAATGTTCTGCTGCTATAAACAGGTCAATTCCTAAGAAAAAGAATAAATGGACACAAATCAGTCATCATAAATAGCAGCATTCAAAAACTTGTAGAATAACATTTCAACCTTTCAGGACACTCTGACCTTCAGGTTGCCACACTCCTACAAATAAACTTCAAAGTGACACTCCAGCATGAAACTGCTAAATGGGAAGTCATCAAAAAGTTTAACACCATCACCCTAGGCCTGAATAGGAGCAAAGACTTCATGTCCCACTACATTTGAGAATGGACATCATTATTCTCAGACCAACCTGTCCATGGTATTTCTCCTAGAACAAGCAGGATAAGCAGCCACACTTGGTGACCTCATCTGACGGAATAGCTCTCCCAGAGCTGAGAAAGGCAAGCATTTCTGAGCATGTGCCAGGTAGCCCTCCCTTTGTGCCCGCCCCTATCTAGCCCAGTTTCACTTCCTCCACCTTGCCAGCAAGACGGAATCTACAGCTCTCCGACATTTGCACTACTAAATACAACGGAACAAAGAAAAAGAGGATAAAATCAGCCAGAAAGAAGTACAGCATTTAACTCCAACAGAATGAGCTCCAAACCAGGGTTTAAAAAAAAGCCCCAAATGCTCCAGAAAAATGAATACTACTGACATCCACAACCACTGCCTGAAATGCCTGGGGCAAGCTAGTGGGTTGAGGATTGCTCCCAATGCACTCGCATGTCCCCAAAGGCACAAAAATCAAGGAGTCACATGCTCAGAGACTTTACAGAGGCACTTACCAGCTCCAATTGGCAGGCAGTGGATTCCCATGTGGTAAAAAAGAAGAGGTTGCCACACTTTGCCGAGACACGGAATGTGCCTGAGAAGGCCTCCATCCCCAGCCTGGCAAGCAGGATGACTACAGCCCAGATTGTGGCTCCTTTCACCAGAGGAGATGCCCAGATTCGTCCCCTGCCTCCCGCTGATACCCCGACCCTCCGTGAAGCACATGGAGCTCCGGCAGTCACACTGCTCCGTGATGGCACAGGTAACTCCACCCTCCAAGATGGCGCCCACCGGCAGGCGATTGGCCAGGGACTCGGAAGTCATGACACTGCTCGCACATATCATCAAGCCGAGGCAAGTCATCGTGCCAGCGGGGATCCCACTTCTACACCCGGGGGAAGCCTCTCCAAGCCCTCTCGTGCCAAGCAGCATCAAGATCGGGACAGGATGAGGACACAACAAAGCCCCAGCTGTGCCAGCAGTGTCTTCCCCGCAACCCACTCAAACATCTCCAGGCAGCCAGCCAGCCAGCCCCAGCTCTATTTCTGGGGACTAGGACCAGAGGCAAAATCACCGCAGGAGAAAGTACAGCAGCAGCAGCCACAGCAGCATCAGCAGGGCCAGCCCCATCAGCCTCCACTGCAAAAAGCAATGCAGCAAGAAGGTACATAGAGCACAGATACCCTTTCTGGCCTCACACAGCCCTGGTACCCCAACCCACACTGCACACAGCTGCAAGCCTTCACACTGGCTTGGCGGGTGAGATGGGTCAAGGTCCCCCTCTGCATTTATGGAACTGCTCACCAGCTTCCTGGAGCACAATGCCCCCAGATGATCGCGGTCACCATAGTCAAAGGGAAACAAGACCCAGAGGCCCATACCCTTACCACCACGGGAGGAACGGAATCTGTCCTCACCGCCTTCACCATCACCCCCACTTTTCTCCCCTGAACCCATGACAACAGATTCCGAAGGGGAAGAAGCCACAATGCAAGGCTCCTCGATGCCCAGCCAACACTCCTTAACTCTCCAGATGCCGTATTGGGGCTACGACCACCACCTCGACAACCACCTTCGCTGCCAGAGGATCTTATGTACCCCAAGTTTCTCCAAAGGCTGGCAGCTCAATTTTTCCTTGCCCCCACGGACATACCAGACCCCAGGGGCAAGGTCCTTGGAGTATTAAAATACCTCGACACACCCAAAACACTAGTGGCCCTCCCAGTCCACAAACTTCTCCAAGAGAACCTCCTCAAAATCTGGCACACCCCAACATCTGGAGTGACCACCTCAAGGAGACTCGAGACAAAATACCAGATACAGCCTGCACATGGGTTCAACAAGCCACAGCTCCCACACCAATCAATAGTGCTGGAATCGGCCATGAAATGTCCTAAAAAGTCACACACCCACTCCCACGCGCCACCTGGGAAGGACCACAGGCTCCTGGATAAGGTAGGTTGGAAAACCTTCAAGGGGACAATGCTTGATGTGAAGATTGCAGCTCTGCTGGACAAACTGAAGGGGGTCCTGAGCACACTCCCCCCAAAATCATTGACTACTGCCGCACTGATCGTGGTGGACCTCGCCAACTGTGGGAAATATCTGATTTGCTCAGCTTTTAATGCATTTGATGTGGCCGCTCGTTTGGCAGCCACGGCCATTATGGCCCAACACATGGCATGGTTTAGAGCGTCTGGACTGAGAGAAGACACCTCACGACCAGATAGCTGATGTGCCTTGCAGGGGCGACAATCTGTTTGGCGATAAGGTCAAGGATCTCAAGAAACATTGCACCACTCTTCAAACCCTCACTGGAATGCAGCTCAGGCCACAAAAAATCTGCGCAACACAAGAGGAAGTCTTATCCCTCTCGTCACTACAACCCCTACAACCGGTGGTAGCCCCAGCACTTCAAGCAACAGTTGACCTACAACAACTCTTACCAGCAAAAGCCTCGCCAAAGGGACCGCAAACAGCACTAGCAGTCAGTATCCTTGTCCAACAAAAGCACCCCTTCCTTTTGACAAAGTGGGTAGAGCCACGCCACCGGTGAGGGAGACGGCTCTCTGCCTTCCTGAATGCCTGGAGACAGATCACTATCGACAGCTGGGTGTTGTCTATCATTGACAAGGGATACAGGATCAACTTCTCCAAGCGCCCCCCCCCCCAACAGCATACCTGCCCGCACAGCAATTCGTCCTGGAACTGGTGCCCATCAGGACAGCAGAACCTCTTTCACTCCTGATGTCCAGGGCGATAGACTATGGTTTTTACTCCAGATACTTCCTTATTCCCAAGAATTCTGGTGTTGTTTGCCCTATCCTGGACCTCTGGAAACTGAACAAGTTCATCCACAATGAGTAGTTCAAAATGTACTCACTGGGTTCCATCCTTCCCCTCATACAACCCGGTGACTGAATGGCATCCTTGGACTTGAAGGATACTTACACCCACAACCCTATCCACTGCACCCACAAGAAATATTTATGGTTCTGCGTACTAGGGAAACACTATCAGTACAGAGTGCTCCCCTTTGGGCTCTCACCTGCCCCGAGGGTCTTCACGAAGTGCATCATGGTGGCAGCTGCATACCTCCACAGATGAGGGATATGTGTCTTCCCATACCTCGATGACTGGCTCCTCACAGCCCCCGCACGCCAGACCCTCCTGACTGCCATCACCCAAGCAACCACACTACTTTCATTCCTGGGCTTCCTGCTGAATACACAGAAGCCTCACCTACACCGTACTCAGCACTTGGAGTTCATCAGCATGGACATCAGTACCACCCAGGTCAGGACATTCCTTTCGCATCAGTGGGTGGCGCTTCTTGCCTCACTGATGCAAGAGGTCTCCTTGGCTGACCAGGTCACCACCAGGACCTTGCTATGACTCCATGATCATATGGTGACAACTACCCACGTCCTAACCCTGGCACAACTCCGCATGTGGCACCTCCAATGGCACCTTTGCAAACACTGATGCCAGCACACCCAGCCCCTGTCCTGCTGGATCCCCATCACGGCAGAGGTCCGGAGGCCCTCAGCTGGTGGGCACAACACGACAACCTCTTGGAAGGAAGGCCCCTCCAGCAGCCATATCACCAACTCACCATCATGACAGATGAATCTACAGAGGGCTGGGGTGCACACTTGCTGCATTTCCACACCAAGGGTCCCTGGAATACGTTGGAGCGCAACTTTCAAATCAACTTCTTGGAAATGCGGGCAATCAGGTATGGGATAAGAATCTTCCAACACCTACAATTCAGGAACAGAACATCTTGACCCAGACCAACAATCAGGTGGCAATATTCTACGTCAACAAGCAAGGGGGCACAGGGTCCCTCTCCCTTTGCAGGGAAACATTCAAGCTCTGGTCCTTCGCCTTCTCCAAAGGCTGCCTCCTGCAGGCCTCCTACCCTGCTGGGTGAGAACAACCAGCTAGCAGACTGCCTCAGCCCCTACCTCAATCCGCACAAATGGTCCCTCGACCCCCTCATGGCAACAGAACTCTTCAGGAGGTGGGGACACCCACAAGTGGACCTCTTCGCCAGCAAGGAGAATATGAAGTGTGCCTGATTCTGCTCCAAGCGCCCGTACTCTCGCAGCCTGGCTCCAGATGCTTTCACCATTTCATGGGGGATCGCACCACTCCTATATGCATTCCTCCCCATTCTGCTAATCTCCATGACAATCTAGAAGGTGATCCGAGACAAGGTGGAGATCATCTTCATCACCCCCTTCTGGCCCAGGCAGATGTGCTTCCCCCTCCTCAAGTGCCTTGCACAAGAACCACACATCATACTACCACTACGACATGACATCATCACACAGGACGGGGGCACAACCCTGCATCCCAACCTGTCAACACTCGCACTAGTGGCCTGGATGTTGAAAGTATGGCCCTGTCCTCCCTCCAGCTCACTGACAAGGTACAACAGGTCATCCATGCTGCCAGACACTCTGCCATATGCAAGTTGTATGGCCTCAGGTGGAAATGCTTCACCATCTGGTAAGCCTCAGAAGGGCTTGATCCCTCCTCCTGCCCAGTCCCACACATCCTGCAGTACCTCACCACTCTTGTCAATGCTGGACTAAAGACTGCGTCCATATGATACCACCTATCTGCCATTGTGGCCTATCATGACCGCCCCAATGATATCTCCATCTCAACCCAACCACTGGTCTTGCGGTTCATGCGGCGTCTGGCTAACCTCAAACCCACCATTAGACAACTGGCACCACCATAGGATCTTCACATTGTCCTGCACCACTCACCCAGGCCCCCTTTGAGTCCATGACAGAGGCACCCCTCAAGTATGTCACCTGGAAGACGCTCTTTCTAGTAGCTATCACCTCGGCCAGACACGTCAGCGAGCTCCAGGTGCTAATGATATACTCACCTTACACACTGCTCTGCCAAGACTGGGCCACCATGCACACCCACCTCAAGTTTGTCCTTGGCCTTCCACATTAACCAGACAATCGACCTGTCAACCTTCTACCTGGGGCCCTGTTCACTTGAGGAACAAAGACTGCACACTCTCGACTGCATGCAAGTCCTATGGATTTACATCCAGAGGACAGAGCCACACCACCAAGACACCCAACTCTTTGTCTCCTTTGACCCCAACAAGCCAGGGATCCCATCATGAAAAGGACTCTTTATCACTGTGTATCTAGAATTGCATAGCATTTTGCTACACTCAAGCAGGGGCTCAACTTTTGGGCAATGTCCACGCCCACCAACTTAGAGCCATGTCAACCACAGAGCCAACCTCCAGTCCATCCCACCACCTGGTCCTCACAGCACACCTTCCAAAAACACTACTGCCTGGACCAAGGCATCCTATACAATAGCTCCTTCGGCAGAGCGATGCTGGACACAGCATCACACTCAGGACTGTAACAGATTGGGTTGGGTTGCCACCCATGTAGACTTCTGTGGCTGCTACCCACACAGTCTGTTGTTGCCATGTGCGCTGTTCTCATTATTGCCATTGCACAGGCCTTCTTGTTGCTATTTGCACAGTTCTTGTTGTTGCTACTTGCTCATTTCGTGTTCATATATGATGTTCTCTGCTTAATTGTTCAATAAAAACCATTAACTGCACTGGGTCATCCATCTCATCCACTACAGCACACGGTGGCTACTGCCACAGCTACAAAGTCACCAGGTGTGTCTGCTTATCCTGCTTGTCCTAGGAGAAAGTGGGGTTACTTACCTATAATGAGGTTCTCCATGGACAGCAGGATAAGTCAGCCACACATTTCCCACCTGTCTTCCCTTGGATGAGGACGAACCTCGTCTCCATGCCCGCCAACCTAGCTTCAAGACTACAGCTCTGGAACATACCAGGCTAGGTAGGGGTGGGCACAGAGGCTTGCCTTTCTGAGCTCTGTGAATGCTACTCCATCCATGGCACCATTGGATGATGTCACCAGGTGTGGCTGACGTATCCTGCTGTCCACAGAGAACACCTGTTACAGGTAAGTAACCGCGCTTTCTCACCCACCCTGATTGTCTTCTCTATACTTTCCATACTTCTCCCACTGCTGCCAACAAGGCCGGAATTAAGGTCTCTGGGGCCCCCCTGCAAGCTATATATCAGTTCCCCCTCCCTCATTATTATTATTGATAAGCTGCACCCCCTCTTCCCAAAATTCCTTTATGAACTCTGTTCACATAATGCTAGTATTTCTCCTTCAAATCAAATGTAACAAGAAAATTGTAGTGAATTGGCAAATGCATAGCAGGAATAAAATAAGTACTGAAGAGTAAATATTTAACATTGTATAAATGAGGCTGTGATAGTCAAAGAGTTAATGTGATCAAAGAAATCACAATCAATGTATTTATTTATTTATTTATTTAACTAAAATAAATGGTTTACAAAAGTTAACTTTTCGTGCATCTTCTCGTACCTGTTATTGCTACAGATACTTACTGCCACTCTATCTCTGCATGCACAGTTGCACAGCTCTTTTATAAATCCAACAAATAAGGGTTGGAGTGGGTGTGGGTGTGTATTTTGCATGGGTCAGGGGTGTGTGTGTGTGTGTTAGATGTGGGGATGGGATTCCTCTATGTATGTTTGTGTGGGGGGTGGGGTGCCTGCGTGTCTTCTGGTGGAGGTGGGGGTGGCATGCAGCAGGCTATGCCTTTTCTCCCCTCTATTTAGCCTCAACCCCTTGCACTCTTACACCTCTTTGCGTAGACCCTCTCCCGTTGCCTCCCCTCACATGTGGCATACCAAGGGCGAGGTGATGGGAGCGGTCTGCCCTAGGTGACAGCAGCGGTGGCAAACTTATTTTACTTGTTTGCCATGCAGCAAGCTGCTACTTCCACTCAAGGCCCCTCTGTGTTTCCTCCCCCGAAGTCTCATGATAATACTGCAAGACTTTAGGAGCCACCAGGGACCAACCTGGAACGGAGACAGCAGCATGCCGTGTGGCAAACAAGTAAGTTTGCCCATTGGGCAGGGAGGAGTTGCTTTGGGTGGCAAATAGGCTCAGTATGCTACTGCCCCCACTCTGTTACCTTCCCAGCCTCTGTCCCTTTCTCCCTCTCCATGCGTTCTTACCCCACACCCTCCAATCCCCTCCCCCCATCTTTCTTTCTCAAACTCACTGCCCCTTTAAATTTTATCATACCTCCTGTGTGTCTCTGGCCCCGTCATCTTTTCCTATAGCAGGTTTTTTCTGTTCTTCAGGCCCCACGAGAAGCCACCTGCAGCACCAACTGACCCGCTTGGTTGGTGTGCTCCGGCCACAGCCCAAGGCATTTGAAGGCACGGAGCATGAACTCTAGTACGGCACTGGCTCCGGCTGAAACAATAAAAGTGCGGGCAACATTCAAAAAACAGCTGCCACCAGCTCACCATGCTCAGACCCCACGATCTGTGCTAGAGCGCAGGCACCTGCACCTTTCTGAAAGCCATGCACCTGGTGGGCTTTGTGAACACACATGCCAAGCAAGGCTGATCTTCACTCAAATCTGCATCTGCCTGCCTGACCCCGCACTCAGCCTACGCTTCATATGCCTGCTGCTGAAGAGCACAAGCAATAAGTGGGGCTGCATCGCATTCAGCCTATCTTACAAGCTCGGCTGCCCTGATGGTGCCGTCAATGGACCCCTTATGTACCTCACCTCGGCCAACCACAGGGCTGTGCTCGAGTTCCTGCTTCACACCTTCAAGCAGGGGCATAGTGAATGTGGCAGGCTCTAAGTGGCCAGGCCTGGAGTGGTGGGGGGATGTTCCCCAAGCCCCTGGCTGGGAGCTGTCGAGGTCTTAAGAGCTGTTATTGCGGTCTGGGGAGAGCTAAGTCGAAGAGCGGCCTGACGGATCCTGAGGGGAAAGTAGAGCAGAAGGAAGCCCGCAGGAAAGGATTCTCCTGCAGTCACACAGTACCACTGCTGACCGGTGCCCTTGAAGACTGGTGCCCCCCTGCCATGGTTGCCCTGCTTACCAGGTAGTGCTGGCCCTGGCCCCAACCTATGTTCCTCTATACATGAGCAGCAGAATGGCGTGGGCCACAGGAACCACAGTCCCAGCAATATTTTACCAAATAAAGCATCAGCAACTATTCATCAGTCATGCACCCCCCCCCCCTCCATAGTCTGGTCACTCTTCTATTCCCTCCCATAGTCCGGCGTCTCCTCATCTCAGGTCTCCAGCAGCTTCCTTTCCTTACTCCCTCCCCTCAGGTCTGCAGCATTTCTCTCCTTCCCTTCCCCTCCCTCCTCTCTCAGGGTGCCAGCATTTCCTTCTTACCACTCCTCCACCACCGCTGATGCCCCACCACCTTAGTTTGTGATGCATCAGACCTTGAACATACAAGCATGTGCACACACAAACACTAAAACGCCCACCACTGAGACTGGCTTTAAGGCAAAGCACTGTTCTGTGCTTTGCTGCTGCCCCTGAAGTTAAGGTAGCGGGGGCAGCATTAGTGATGGTAGAGGGGAAAATGCTGCACTGTTGCCCTCCCGTAGCCTGATGCCCTAGGCATATGTCTAGTCTGCCGGGTAGCAGGGCAGGCACTGCTTTATGCATTTCATGGAGTATATTTATTTCCCCGAAAGCTCATGTCAATAAATTGGTTCATCTATAACAGTGGTTCTCAAACCAGTCCTCGGGTACCCCCAGGCCAGTCAGGATTTCAGGGTACCCGCAATGAATATGCATGGGATAGATCTGCATACAATGGAAGCAATGCATGCAGATCTATCTTGTGCATATTCATTGCGGATATCCTGAAAACCTGACTGGCCCTGGGGGTACCCAAGGACTGGGTTGAGAACCACTGGTTTATAAGATTCTACCAGTCTCTGTCATGTTTGCCACTCTAGATTAGCACAGCTAACCCTCTAGAACAGGGGTCTCCAAATCCAGTCCTGGAAGGCTGCAAACCAGTCAGGTTTTCGGGATATCCCTAATGAATATACATGAGATTAATTCAAATACAATGGAGGCAGTGCACGCAAATATATCTAATGCATATTCATTAGAGATATCCTGAAAACCTGGCAGGTTACGGCTCTCCAGGACAAATTTGAAGACTCCTGCTTTAGAAAGATGCAGACCTTATGATGTCAGATTTTTGAGTTTTCATGGCTCTACTCTTTTCATCTGTGAAACATTCCTCTTACTGCTACCAGGTCTGTCTGTCTATCTGAATGAATGCATCAGGGCCCTCTTTGTGGATGGATGTGGCCAAACTTTGGTAGAGGAGACTCTTGTTAATATAAAACGTAAGAGGACCTCACCAAGGAGTATGTTCTGGGAATGTGTTGAAGGTGTAAGTGCAGCATGTATATTCCAGCAGGCACTCTTCCACATAGGTATCAGAAAGCGGTGGGCCACCAAAAATCTCAGCCGCAGGCAGAAAGCTGCCCGTGGGGATCTCACCCCCCCCCCCCCTTGGACAGAAGAAGAAGAGAAGCGGCGATCACAGCAAAGACTCTTCCTGTCTGCCTGTGGGAGATCGGATCCCCGTGGCAGAAGAGGAAGGGTCTCTTTGGAGCGGAGTTAGGAAGGAGCTTGGGGCAGTGCTTGGACCCCCCCTCCCCAAAGAAAAATGCCTTCTGCTGCCCCTGCTCTTCCACACAATCTTTGCTCACATGTTTTTGTCTTCTCAAATACCATGCACAGCTCAAAGCAGGCTATACATTCAGTTTTCTGAGAGAAATCTGCGCTAGAGCTGAATAACAGCTCTTCCAAGCATTAAAAGAGCCAAAGTTTTGTTTCTCTCTCTCTCTCTCTCTCTCTCTCTCTCTCTCTCTCTCTCTCTTTTCTTTCAGATGTTTTTTTAAGTCATTTCAAAAACTTTCTGTCACTATGAGGAACTACCAGAGGCTCCATCTCATGGGACTTTCAATTTCTCAATTCGTAAACAAATTATTTTGTTTCACTCCAAATTTCTGTCAAACCTTCCTCACAGGTTAATATAACACTTCTTGTCAGCTAATTATTTAAGTAAATATCAAATAATCACATTCAGAGTCACTCAATCATAAATTCCAACCTTCCCTCCTTCTAGAGCTCTATCACTTTCCCTCCTTACAAAAAAGCCAAGAATCGGGTCAATCTTTCGACTAATATTTCCAAAATAACTTTTCTGAGGGAACCCAATTTCAGTAAGGTTACCAGATGTCTTTGCGTTTCAAGGATTGTCCCCGATTTTAGAACTGTGTCCCTGATTCCAGCAATGGGGACAGAGGAATAAAAAAAAATGTATTTTCAATTTAGAGGTTTGCATATGTCAGTTTTAGAATTTAAATCCATTCTCTTCATATTTTGCGCAGTGCAGAGGAATTGTATCACTGTTTCTATTTGTCTGTCAATTTGTCTGCTTGGAAGTGATACTGCCATGAGAAGGATGGATGAGAGGGTGGGGGGCAGAGTAATTAGGGCCAGCCCGAGGGTTTCTGTCACCTTGCTGCCCACTGAGAATTGTGGTGCCACTCAGCCCTCCATGCTATCCCCGCTGCATTGGGCCTTAAAGTGCCTGCACTGGTGCACTCTTGACCTGCCGCTCCTGCCCCCCTCTGATGCAACTTCCTGTTGGAGGGCGCAGGAGCAGCAGGCCGTGAGCATGCCAGATGCAGCAGATGGATCGCTGTGACACTCTCCCTCCCTCCCCCAAATCAGAAGCTGGATGCTGGGAGGGGGGGGGGGTGCTGAACTACCACTTTGCCAGGGAGCGATGCCGCCCACCGGGGCCTTCTGCCCTAAATGACTGCCTAGTTTGCCTAGTGAACAGGCCAGCTCTGTAGGTAATGACTCCTCTTCCCTCCTCCATGCCTTGTTTTCAAATCTGGAATTAAAGTGTTCCTTCCTCCTCCCCTCTCTTCCCCCCACCCACCCCCCTAATCTTCAGATAAGTGTCCCAGATTTGCCTGCAAAACTCCAGTAGCAGCAACCACACAAATGTGCAAAGTTGTAAAGTCCCCTCACCTCAAGGAGTGAGATTTTACACCAGTCCTGGATTTCTGACAATCTCATTCTGATGCATTATCGGACCTGCAGCACTAATGCCAATTGGTAAAATCAGGGACTACAAATACCATCCTGCACACTAATACAAATGTAAAACCTGAACTGCCAAAAAATCTCACCCCTGGAACTGGGTAACTTGGCAACTCTGAGCATGTCCCTATCCTCCAGTTTACCCTTCCCAGCTGCCCTAACAGTTCAGGTTTTGTGAGGCAGGGTTTTTCCTTAGATTCCTGGCTGCAGCAGCTCTAGCTACCACCACCAGCTCCCTCTAGCAGTGGTTCTCAACCCAGTCCTTAGGGGCCGCTAGTCCAGCTGGGTTTTCAGGGTATCCATAAAGAACATGCATGAGACAGATCTGCATACAATGGAAGCAGTATATTCAGATCTATCTCATGCATATTCATTGTGGATATCCTGACAACCTGACTGGCCTGGGGGTCCCAGAGGACTGGATTGAGAACCACTGCAAGTCCAGCCTAAACACCTGCAGACTAACAGCGGCTTGATAAATTAACCCCTTCAGCGGTATCTGCAGCTCACTTACAGATCCTCAAACACATGCGCTCCTTCCCCTTCACACACAGTTCCTTCCCTTTTTTTTTTAATTCAGTTTCTGTACTTTTTTTAAAATCTTATTTGTAAACAACTCTAGCCTCCTTTTGTTTTCATTAATTTTGCCCCCACAGCCAGCTCCTGGGGCTTTTATTAGTGCCAGACAAACTCCAGCCCCCTGAATTCACCACTAATCCTGGCTCAAAGTAAGTCAGCACGCTGCTACCCTGATCACTGCATGCTCATCAGCACAGCCATTAATGCTCTTGTGCTTGTCTTGCATCATTCACGCCAAACCTGCCACCTGTTGCTTCATTCCATGCCCCCCCCCCCCCACCTCAAGTCACTATCATTATGCATGTGCAAAACTCCGGGATAGTGGCTGCTGAAAATAACTTGTTTTGGACCTGTCATGTCTGCGGGGCATCTTGGGACCCTGGGACCCACTTGCCTGAAGCTTCCAACAACCCCAGCATCAGCGACACACAATCCACTGCAACCAATTGCAGCGTACCAGCAATTATGGCAGCCATGCTCCCTGCTTGCTCGGTACCAAGTCTGCGTCAGGAGCAACAGAAAAAACAAACCCTTTCCTCTCCTATTACTATTAACCAAAGCTTTGAATTTTACCCACACGTCTAAATGGGAATCTCTTTCTCAATACATGGAATAATCAAAAATCTGCTGAGTAATGATGAATCAGCCACAGGAAAGGGCACTGCTTGTTCATTCATTGTCTTTTCCAAGTAGAAATTGAATAATAAAATATATGTTTTTCTTTGAAAAGTAATTTTATCAAAAACACTTGTAGGGCCCTTGATAAGTAGCATCTGAAATACACAAACTAAGATGGAATTTATCTGTATAACCCATACTAACCCGCTTATTCTTACCCAGAGTACCACAAGGTCTTCAACACTCACAGAGCAGACTAGATCACATTAACATCATCAGCAGCATAGTGCCCCAACAAACGCACTGCAAACAACAAAATGGGATCCCAAACTGGCTCAGAGTGCAGGATGTCTTCTACCTACTTGATATCATTACCATTTCTTGCAGCATCAACTGTTCCTAGAAGATCAAACCCTGCTCTGCTAGTATCCTGAAACCTCGCAGAATCACATCCCAAAATGGCGTTGGCAACACTCCATTAGTAATTCTTCAACAGTATTTTAATCATTTTTAAGCCATGGAAAAAGTCCAATTATGCATTTTTACAGTATTCTTGCAGGAGAGGTGGTTATGGGATGATCATGATTATTGAGCTTATTTAGCAAAATCTCAGAGTAAGGGGTGGGGGGTGTAAAGGCTAAAGTTCACCTAAGGCACCCAATAACCTTGCACCAGCCCCTTGCAGTTGATACAATTTAGTAAGTACAAGATCACATAATTCATTTTAATGAGGAGTGAGTGAAAGGGGAACTAAGGGGAAGCCTAAGAGGCCCTTTCACTAAAGTGTGTTAGGTTTTTGCACTGAATGTGCGTTAATGCACATTAGTCTTTGCACTAGAGTGCAAAGCCTCTGCGGTAACTCTCAGGGCATGGCCAGCATGTTCCCATCAGTTAATGTGCAGATGGGTACCTCAACACATGCACTATGACCGTGTGTAGACTTGCCTCCACCTATAAAGATAAAAGCACCAGCTCTAATTGCAACATTGAAAGTTTGCAATATGTTCCACCTATTCTCACTGCAATGTTCTCATCAGGCCCATCTCTGTCCCTAAACCGCCCACTGGCACCCTAATGCACAACTGGCGGTTAGTGCAAAAATCTGCATGCATTAAGTGTCATGCCTCTGTGGCAACTGTTACTGTGGGCCTGAACATGCACAAAATCGCACACTTTAGTAAAAGGGCCTCTGAGAATCATGCTTGATCATAGAGTTGCTAGTGGTACCTCTTTCCTTTGAGGTGGGGACATTAAAGGAGTGGACTCATGCAGCACAGGATCCCCAACAATCTTCTGTCCTCACTGATAAGTTTGTAGTCTGTGAAAGCCAACCTATGGTCAGGGAAACCTCACTTCCAGATTCAGGGAGGGAAGGATAGTCATCAATCTAGTAGGAGGGTGAGGTGTCACCGAGCACCGATGTGCATCCTTTACTAGTGGGCTCTGCAAGACAGAAAGTACTGTTGGAAGACAGCAGTGAGCGTGACTGTAATGGTCAATATCCCTTGTCCCTTAGAGGTGATAAATGAAGCCTTGAAGGTAGAAGGCTGGTGGTCTTTGAGGGACGTTTGAGCACAGATTGGGTTCCATATCTAGAGGAGGAGCTTCAGAGATGGTTGTTCTGCCTGGTGTCCCTTGCCCTGGCCTCAGAGGTCTGCACCAGTAACTTTAGAATCATTGTGGGAGGTCATTACCAGGTTAGACTCATCCTTATCAACACAGCTTAAAGGGCTCTTCAGCCATCTGCAAACCTCATCAGCTAATTCTAAAACTTTGGAGTCTAAGGTGTCTTGAGGTTTCTCAGTTTTTAGGTTGGTGGAAACTGCTGTGAAGAAAACAATGGAGAATGGGTCCTATCTTTAAAGATAATATGTCATTTCATTTGTTATTTATGAGTTGCTTATCCCTATTCCTAGATAACTTACACCACCACATACAGAAAATATCAACATAACAATAAAATAAAATCCAGAAACTAGGAAAAAATTCTAGCTTCAAATCTCATTTGGGCATCCTCCTCCAGCTGGTTTAATTCTCACCACAGCTTTACTGAATAATATAGATTTACACTGAAAGATAAAGAACTTGGGGGTATGTTTACTAAACCGTCTCAATGTTACCGGCGCTAGTTGTAGCGATAATGTGAAGAATGCCATATGGGCGTTCCGGCGGCAAAGTAGCAAGAATCTGTATTGCGCGATAGTGTACACCGTGGCACGTTAACGCGCGTTAACCCTAAATTCATGCCAGGGCAGTGCTAGAAGCTATAAAGATGTAGCCCACTGGTTACTGCAATGACTGTGGAGGCAGAGGTCATGGGTTCGATCCCGCAGTGGTGTTATGTAAGAAGGCTGTCTGAAGCAATTCCTTTTAATCTAAATCGGTGCTGTCTGAGGCATTTCCTTTTTTAAGTTAAATCAGTGCTGCCAGCAAAAACACCCTCACAGTGCCGTAACATAAGGTGCCGCATAAGGTGCCCTATAAGGCACTCCATAGGGCACATTATAAAGTGCCTTTTAATGTGCCCTATAGGGCACCTTATAGGGCGCTTTATAGGGCACCTTATAGGGTGCTTTATAGGGCGCCTTATAGGGCGCTTTATAGGGCGCCTTATGAGGCACCTTAAGGTTACAGCACTGTGAGGGTGCATTTTGCTGGCAGCACTGATTTAAATTAAAAGGAAAAGCCTCAGAAAGCCTTATTAAATAACAACACTGTGGGATCAAACCCATGACCTCTGCCTCCGCAGTAATTGCAGTAACCAGTGGGCTACATCTCTATAGCTACTAACACATCCCTGGCTGGCCACAGAAAGACTGCAGGTCACCACACAAACTGTCTGCTGTGGTTACCAGGATAGGGTAAACCCACCCGTACCCATGATGCACTGCACATGCAGATCAGCGGTCTACAACTGATCACAAGATGGGGTATGCACCCTCACAGCACCGCGGCCTGGTAGGGGGAACTGACCACGTGTGTTACTGGCACAGAGTAGCTACAGACCGTGACATTGTGCGGGTCCTTTGCTCACCCTGAGGGTGAGGTGAGGCACCCAGCACCAGGTCCGCAGCACCTGGCTTGGCTGAGAAAGGCTATGCTGCAGGTCCCCATTAGTGCCAGTGTGTGATAGGTAGTCCTTGCAGACACACCTAGGATACACCTGTGTCCATCTGTATTTCCCAGTCACGTCTAGCCCTTGTGGACTATGATGCACCCAGAATAGTGCATATCCTGTGTGGGTGCCATGGTCACATGTTATAAGTGAAGGGGGGTGTTTGGACCCAAAAGCAGATTATGTAGCACCACCCAACCTGCCCTCTGTGGCTCAGGGTGGGGGACAGGATCTCCCACCAACAGATCCACATTCTACATCTCTGCAATGGTGGCAGTAGAGGGGACCATCAACCCCAGTCCTACAGGGCAGTCAATGCAGAGCTGTATGCATCATATAAGGCAATGGCAGACAGGCAGAATGCTGGAAAAGCTCAGCTACTCCCCCCCCTCCCACCACTATCTGAAATTCACCAGCAGAGGGCACAGTTAGTCTCCACCCTGCAAGGTGTCCCAGCCATACACATGCTAACTTCAGACAGTCTGCTAGCTAATACACAGTGCATGTTCCTGGAGGAACTGTGTGCACCCAAAAATGGGATGTGAGCACACACACCAAGCAGGTATGTCAGTGATTGGGCCCCAGAAAAGGGAACCCATAAATATCACTTGAGAGAAATACTGTATAGCACTATGGGGGAACCTAGCCATGCCGTGGTCACTGCCCAGTCAGGGTGAGAGTGACCTCCCAGCATGACATGCTGTGGCCACCCTGTCCATGCAGGTGGTGGTGGTCAGGCACTCCAATGTCCCAGCCATTGCCTTATGTCCTGTGCAGATGCATCCTGCCCAGGCCACCCTCTCTGGGCCATACCCACAGTACCTTGCTCCTCATTATGCACATTGGCAGGCTAACACTGGAAACAGTGCAAGCAGTGTGGGCTCAGTGAGTTGTAGGCAGCCACAACACATTGGATAGACATACACACACTCCCACAACTATGCCATCATTGTGCAAATATAGAGGTTTTTGGCAGCCCTGGCCACCACACCAGTCCTGGGCACAGTGCAGGCATGGCTATGGTACGCAATACTGTTTGGGTCACTCCCCGGGGTGGTAAACACTGTCAGAAACCAAAACTGAAACACACTCCACAGATATCAGAAAGGTTGCTATGATGCAGCTCTGTCAACAAATTGTGTTTAACTTAGGATTTGTTATCTGCCATTAATCACAGCAACCTTTTGATATATGTGTAAAGTGTTCCCAAGTTTAGGGCGGCATTGCTAAGGTATGCAGGTGCTAGTATTGTGAGATGCTGCTCCGCGCAGGGCCCAACAGCCTGACTCTCCATGAGGCTTTGGATAGTGGAGCCTGTGGGTGTGGTTGTTTGTGCCCCTGTTGGCCGCTGCTCTAGGGCTGAGTTTCCCAACTCCAGTCCTGGTGTGCCAAACACGGTTCAGGTTTTCATGCTGTCCCTTATGAATATGTATGTGATACATTTGCACATAATGGGGGTGGTGCATACAAATGCAGCACACATCCACTGGCAAAGTACAGACCATCATGCAATATGCATACTTTTCAGCTGGTCGCTATGAATGTGCATATGTGGGCACATATGCGCATTAATGATTAAAATAACCACTGTGCCAAAAAAATGCCCCCTTAGAAAATGATCCCATAAATCTCCGGTTACAAACCCACTGGATCCCAATTTGATTATCAGCCCTTAAGAAAACCTTTATTTAGATTTGTTTGGAGGGACTCTTAGGCTTATAGGTGGATTTAAATTGCCTTGTTATAGTAACCTAAATTTTTGTGGATTGGGTATTTAGGGGAATATCTGTTTATTTTTCCTTTGCTTTTTTGGCACTGCTGGGGACGTCTTCCTTTTCCACTGAAGATATTATTCTTGAATATGTAAGGTTTGCAACAAACAAAATTATATATATTTTAATAAATAACATTGTATTGAATGAGGCTATATCATCATCAGAGCCTCAGGTTAATGATAATATGTCCGCGTACGTATTCCCCAAGCTGTCATACATTATAGATGACAACAACAGATGGCCCGGCCAGAGCAGAAACAGACTTGGTGACTTAGAACACTTTTGATGTTTATTTATCACAGTGGGTTGGATTCATACAAAATATTGTTGGCTTCTAAAGGGTGAATTACAAAGAAGGAAACCAAAATAGCAACTGTCGTAACAGCAAACATTTTGTGATATTCGAAAACAAGGACGCTCATCCTGCTCTGAAACAAGATACTTGAAGTGCACAGGAGAGGAGCTGCCCTAGATCATTTGTTCACACTCTCAATGCC
This sequence comes from Ichthyophis bannanicus, assembly GCA_033557465.1. Taxonomy (NCBI): domain Eukaryota; kingdom Metazoa; phylum Chordata; class Amphibia; order Gymnophiona; family Ichthyophiidae; genus Ichthyophis; species Ichthyophis bannanicus. Next base: position 430,662,114 of record CM066038.1, read on the forward strand.
AACCATAAGAGGGGCTTAATTTGAAGACATAAAGCAAGTGGAACTGTGGAGCCAGGGCTGCTGTAAGCATATTGGGCATCCTAGGCAAGCCTTCAGCCTTATGCCTCCCTCCATCCCTGAGATTTTAATAATTAGACACAACAAGCATGATTATCTCATGCATAATTAGACATCTTACTTTTAAATTACTTAAGAACATAAGAAATGCCATACTGGGTCAGAACAAGGTCCATCAGGGCCAGTATTCTGTTTCCAACAGTGACCCATCCAGGTCACATGTACTTGTCTGGTTCCCAAAAAGTTTCCATAATGCTGTCCTAGGGTAAGCAGTGGTTTTCCTGAGTCCTCTTTAAATACTGGTTTATGGACCTTTCCTCCAGGAACTTGTCCAAACCTTTTTTAAACCCAACTACACCAACAGCTTTTACTACATCCTCCGGTAACGAATTCTAGAGTTTAATTACGCATTGAGTGAAAACATATTTTCTCTTATTAATCTTATATGGGTTACATTATAACTTCATTATGTGTCTCCTAGTCTTTCCACTTTTTGATGACGTAAACAATTGATCTACGTTTATCCATTCCACTCCATTCCTTAATTTATAGACCTCAATCATATCTCCCCTCTCTTTGCCAAGTTGAAGAGCCTTAATCTTTTAAGCCTTTCCTCATAAGGATATTCTTCCATCCCCTTTACCATTTTGGTGACTCTTCTCTGAACGTTTTCTACTTCTGCTATATCATTTTTAATAAAATAAATATAGCAACCAGAACTGCACATAATATTCAAGGTGCGGTCACACCATGGAACAATACACAGGCATTACAATATCCTGAGTTTTATTCTCCATTCCTTTCCTTATGATTCCTAGCATTCTATTTGCTTTCTTGGCCACTGCTTGGCCACTTGCACACTGGGTGGAGAGTTTCAACATATTCATATCCACAGTGATGCCTAAATCCTTTTCCTGGATGGTGATCCCTAATGTGGAATCTTGCATCATGTAACCGTAGTTTGGGTTGCTCTTTCCTAGGTGCATAACTTTGCACTTTTCCACATTAAATTTCATCTGTCATTTGGACATCCAGTCTTTGAATTTATCAAGGTCCTCTTGCAGTTTTTCACAAGCCTCTTGTATTTTAACAACTTTGAATAATTTTGTCATTTGCAAATCTGATCTTCTCACTCGTTGTTCCCATTTGCAAGTCATTTATGAAGATGTTAAAAAGCAGCGGCCCAGCACAGATTCCTGGGGTACTCCACTATTTGCCTTTCTCCATTGAGAAAATTGGCCATTTAGCCCTATTCTCTGCTTTCTATCTTTTAACGAGTTCCTGATCCACAATAGCACACTGCCTCTTCTCCCATGACTTTTTCATTTCACCAAGAGTCTGTCATGAGGGATCTTGTCAAAGGCTTTCTGAAAATGCAGATATATTATATCAACTTTAACTACCTGTTTATTCACACCTTCAAAAAAATATAACAGATTAGTAAGACAAGATCTTCCTTGGCAAAATCCATGTTGATTTTCTCCTATTAAACTATGACTATTTACATGTTCAGTAATTTTATTCTTTATAATGGTTTCTATCATTTTGCCAGGTATTGATGTCAGACTCATCAGTGTGTAGTTTCCCGGATGACACCTGGTATCCTTTTTAAAAATTGTCATTACATTGGCCACTGTCAAATTCTCAGATACTACAGATGATTTTAAGGATAGTTCATAGATTATTAAAAGTAGGTCCACAATCTCATATTTCAGTTCTTTCAGTACCCTCAGATGTAAACCATCCAGTCCAGGTGATTTGCTTCTCTAGTTTATCAAATAGTTGTAATACATCTACCCAGTTTATTGAAATTTGTTTCAATTCTTCTGATACATCACCTTTAAATACCATTTCAGGCATGGGTAACTTCCCTTCATCTTCTTCAGTAACGACCAAAGCAAAGAATTTATTGAGTCTCTCTACTATGGCCTTGTCCTCCCCTTAGCACCCCTTTTACCGCTATATCATCTAATGGTCCAACTAACTCTCTCACAGGTTTTTTTTTGCTATAAATGGACTTGAAACAGTTTTTATAGTGCGTTTTTGCTTCCATGGCAAACTTTTTTTCAAATTTTCTCTTCAAATTTTGCTTTATCAATACATCTAACTTAACGAAAACAGGAAACAACATAAGCACTGTTATTTGGCTCCTTTTTCTATTTTCTAAAAGATGCTTTTTTGGCTACAACAGCCTCTGTAATCTCACCTTTAAACCATGGTGGCAGTTTTTTGGTCTTCCTTCCACTTTTGTTAAAGCGTGAAATAGACATGGTCTAGGCTTCCAAGACAGTATGTTTAAACAACACCCATGCTTGATTTAAACCTTTATCCTTTGCAGCTGCTCCTTTTAATTTTTTCTTAACTATTTTCCTCATTTTATCATAGTCTCTCTTTTGAAAGTTAAAAGGTACTACTGTGGATTTCCTTGCTGTCCTTCCTCCATTTATTAAATCAAACGTGATCATGTTATGATCACTATTGCCAAGTGGCCCTAACACCGTTGTCTCTTGTACCACACTCTGTGTTCCACTAAGGCCTAAGCCCAAAATAGCTTCCCCTCTTATCAGTTCATGAACCGGCTGCTCCAAGATGCAGTCATTTATTTCATCTAGAAACTATCTCCCTAGCATGTCTTGCTGTGACATTAATCCGATAGACACCAGAGTAATTGAAATCTCCCATTATTACTGTATTGTAACTTCCATTAACTTCCTTGATTTCTTTTAGCATTTCATCATCTATCTGTTCTTTCTGGCCAGGCGGATGGTAGTACAACCTCAGTGCCATTGCCTTCCCCTTTTTACATGGAATTCCTATCCATAGAGATTCTACAGTGTGGTTTGTTTCCTGCAAAACGTATCCTGTGTGATTCAATAGCCTCTCTAGCATAGAGCACAGCTCCTCCACCAATTTGATCTACCCTATCATTGCAATAAAGTTTGTATCCGGGTATCAAAGTATCCCATTGATTGTCCTCTTCCACCAGGTCTCCGAGATGCCAATTATATCTAACCTTTCATTTAGTGCTATATATTCTAGCTTTCCCATCTTATTTTTTAGACTTCTAGCATTTGCATACAAGCATTTTAGAGATTGTATTTATTCATATTAATTATCTGGTTACCAGTTGATAAGGGTAATTTGGAATCTTTGAGCTCTGTTTGCTCTGTACTTAAAGGCATCTGGGTTACTTTTATCTTTATTGGAATCTACCTATCAGGGTGCCCTAACTTCCCTCTTTTGCTAGAATCCTTCAAGGACACATCCTTCTGCACCATGTGCTCTTGGGTCACTGTCAGCTTTCCCCTATTATCTAGTTTACAAGCTGTTCTCTATCCTTTTTAAGGGTTAATCTTTATTTTTATTTTTATTTAGAGCTTAATATATCGCCCTTCATGAACATCAAGGCAGTTTACAAATACAAAATAGTGGCTGTTGTTGGAAAGGTATGGAACGCCATTAGAAGGCAGGAAAGAATAATACATTCATAGAGGAGGGGGGAGTGAGGAGAAAGAAGAGGAAGGAGAAAGCATGAGAGAGGGGGATCAGGAGGCAGAGGAGGGAAGGTTGAAAGCAGATTGAAAGAGGTAGGTTTTTAGTAGTGACTTAAATTTGTGAAAGGAGGGTTCGAGATGGAGGTCAGTGAGTAGCGAATTCCAGAGGGAGGAGCCCAGGAAGAAAAAAGCAGACTAGCAGGTTGATTCAAGATGATCTTGGGAGGCAGGAGGGAAGTATAAGCGGTTCAGATGAACGAAACGAAGGGAATGTAATGGGGCATGGAACTGGAGGGAGTCTAAAAGATACAGAGGAGTATGGGTATGGATGGATTTGTGGACCAGAATGAGGATTTTGTAGTGAATGTGGAACTTGATGGGGAGCCAGTGGAGGTGGATAAGTAGTGAGGTAATGTGATCAAGGTGCGTGGTGTGCATGATGATCTGGGTTGCTGTATTCTGGAATAGTTGGAGGCAGAAAAGTTGATATTGAGGGAGGCCGGCGAGGACAACGTTGCAATAACTGATGCATGATGTGACAAGAGACAGGAGCAGGGTGGTCAGAGGAGGACAGAAACGGATGGACCATGCAGATTTGCCTGAATGAAAGGAAAGAACGATGGATAAGCAGAGAAAGATGGTCATGGAATGATAGGGCGGCAGCCTGGTTCTACCCTGGTTAAGGTGAAGGCCATCCTTTCAGAAATCCCACCCCTTCCCCAGAATGTTACCCACTTCCTAACAAATCCAAAACCCTCTTCCTTGCACCATCGTCTCATCCATGCATTGAGACTCTAGAGCTCTACCTGCGCGTGGAATGGGAAGCATTTCTGAGAACACTACCCTGGAATTTCTGGATTTCAACTTTCTACCTAAAACTTAAATTTGACTTCTAGAACCTCCCCCCACCCCCACTCCCTACATTTTCCTATGTCCATGGTACCAATATGTACCAAGACAGCAGGCTCCTCCCCAGCACTATGTAAAACCTTGTCTAGGTGGCGTGTGAGATCTTCTACCTTCACACCAAACATGTTACCAGGTGATCTGCTCATTCACCAGCAATGCCAAATGATCAAATCGCCAACTATAACGGCTGTCCTAACCCTTCCCTCTTGGGCACATGGTGCTGGAGAAACCACCTTGGTGCAAAAGAGTTTTATATCACCTGGTAGACAGGTCCTAGCTACAGGATCACTTCCTGCCACACCAAGGTGATGTTCTCCTTTCACGTCACCTCCCTCCTCCATGACAACAAAGAGGCTACCAGACTGGAAGTGGGACTTCAGTACTATGTACCTGTAGGTCTCGTCTATGTATACCTCTGTCTTCTTTAGTTCCTCCCAGCCTGCTACTCTAGCCTCCAGAGATCAGACTCATTGCCTAAGAACAAAGAGCTCCTTGCGCCTAGTGCACACATAAGACCTCATACTGACTGGGAGAAAACTATACATGTGACACTCAAAGCAAAAGAATGGATAGCTTCCATCTCACTGCTAGACTGCTGTCTGTATCTTACTTTTAAGGATTAGGGATACTTGTACTAATAGAACTATACCTACTAAGTTTAAGAGATTTTGTTCACCTCAAAATTAATTAAGTTCAGGGCCTTAATTAATCTATTCCTGATGAGGATAACCAGCTGAACCCAAAGTGAAACTGACCACCTCTTTCCCTTTAATAGGTTAAGAGCCTATAAATCTAAGATTATGCCTAGGATGGGTGGGATAGTAAACTGGCTCACTACACAGTACCCTTACCTGTATTTCTAAGGTAATCTCTTAACAATTTCCTGGGTAATTTACACAGCCTTTGGTTTGATAGAGGGAGCCTTTCAAATTGCCCCTTTGATCTGTCACTTAGCTTTAATACCTATTTAAAAACAATTTCAGAGGTCTCTTGTCTCCTAACTGGAAGGTCTCTAGAAACTATTTCTTTTTACTCAAAGAGTATTTACCCTATTCTACCTTCTATGCTAAGCTATACTCTGATTTTGATGTAAATGAAAAGCTCTCTGGTGGTACTAAGCCCTGACTGACTTTAAAATTAAAAGACAGTTCTCTGGTGGTACTGAGCCCTGACTAACTTAACAAAAACAATGAATTCTTAAATACATAGATTTATCAGCTTTAATCCAAAGAATTCCCTTTTCCCCAAGATTTAGAGAATTTCTCAGGTAAATACAGTACAAGTGTAAATCTCTTTCCAGCAGTAGCAATCCCTTTTGGTAGTCCTTCAAGAATATTAAACTTTGCTTTGTATGTATCTGTGTGCTCAATTTCCCTTCAAGTAAAAGGTATAATTAGGCCTTACTTGCTAATTTTCTTTTCTTGAGTCCCTCCAGTACAGTCCAGGTGCACGGGTTGTGCCCCCGACCAGCAGGTGGAGACTAAGCAAAAGCAGCTTTGCTGACCACATACTAAGGGTACTGTGCACCAGAAAGCTAGCCAGTATTAGAGTCACAAAGAGAAGGGACCCCAACCAGACCACCACCATCGAAAAAACTTCAGGCAATGCTAACATTCAGGGATGTGCCAGGGGACTCAGCCACACCTCCCAGAAAGAAGGGGCGACTCGGAACCCCGGAAATACTCTCCCCATGCCCGCCCCGGAATCTGAGGCTGAGCGCTTAGCAGTGGGTAATTGAAAATCATTTGATGCCTACCAGCAACCCAGGAAATCTGCTACCGGTGGACCATCTTCATAAGGTTCCCCCCACCCAACATGACCTTGTCTCATCACATCTTCCCATTATCTGACGAGGAGGGTTTCTATTTTTTTTCCTTTTCTTTTTCTCTTCTGATAATCAAAACTATGCAGTGCAGGCACTCCACATCCACATCACTCCAATTGAACAGACCACTGGGAGGGAACTGGACTGGAGGGATTCAAGGAAAGGCAATTAACAGGTAAGACCTAATTACATCTTCCAAATCATCCCTCCAGTCCAGTTCAGATGCACAGGATGTACCACAGCAGTACTACTCACTGGGAGGATGCCACAAGTCCAGCCCACAATACTCGAGACTCAAAAAGCGCTCCTTCCGAGCCACCACATCAAGGTTGCAATGTCTCAAGAAGGTATGCAAGGTGGACCAGTGCCCAGCAATTTTCTCTGAAAGGCACCAGGCCCACCTCCACCCAGGATGCCATCTGCACTCATGTAAAATGTGCTCACAACCCAGCGTTGCTTCAGTAGGCGGATGCGATCCCCTCCTTCAGCCAATGAGCGATAGAGGCCTTAGATACTACTGCACCTCTGCACATTCCTCCAAAGAGGACAAACAAGCGGACTGTCAAAAGCTTTCCATGCGCTCCAGATACCACCAGAGGATACACTTAGTGTCCAGAAGCCGTAACTGTTGCACCTCCCCCAAGGAACTGTCACCCCGCAGGATGGGCAGGGTAACTGGCTGATTCACATGGAAGAGGGACACCACCTTGGGCAAAAAGGATGTCACCATACGTAGAATGACCTTTTTGGGATAGAAACTCAAAAAAGGCTCTCGACAAGACAGAGCCTGCAGCTCTGAAATAGCCACCAGGAATACTGTATTCAAGGTGAGGTCCTTCTGAGAGGCCTCTTGCAATTGTTCAAACGGAGCTCCCGTCAATGCCAATAGAACCAGGTTCAGGTCCTACAGCAGTGTGGATGGCCATCTCGGAGGACGAACCTGCCAGACTGTCGAAGGAAACGTACCACGTCCCTGTGCGATGCCAGGGAAGCCCCTCAGATCTTACCACAATAGCAGGCCAGGGCCACCATCAGGACTCTCAAGGAGCTGAGAGATAAGCTTTTACCCAGTCCATCCTGGAGGAAAGGTAGGATGTGTGGGATCGAGGCCAAGAAGACTGAAACCGCTCTTTCCTCGCATCAGGCCTCAAACACCCTCCAGATCCAGACATACGATAGCAAGGTAGACTGCTTGCAAGCCTTCAGAAGAGTGGACAATACCGCCGGCGAATATCCCCGCCAACTCAGATGCAGCCTCTCAAGAGCCAGGCCATAAATGAGAATCGAGCCACCTGAGGCATCCTGACCAGCTCTTGGGCTAAGAGATTGTCCCTCTCCGGGAGCCACCATGGTGGCCCTGCCAGCAACCTGATCTGGTCTGCATATAATGGCCTCCGCAGCCAGTCCAGGGACACTAAGCTTCCCATGGTATCAAATCCGATGCAGGATACGCCTATGGCAGGAACACATATAGCAGCCCTTCGGCAAACGCCGGCAAACAAAGTGGCTCGCCTTGGCATTTGAGATTGAGGCCATCAGTTCCATCACTGGCTGCCCCCCAGCACTCCACTATGCCCTGAAAGACAGAGTCCAGCAGGGACCACTCTGCTGGATTGACCTTGAAGTGGATCAGAAAGTCTGCCTGAAGGTTCCCTTTCCTCGCTACATGCGCCGCTGAGAGGGCTGCAAAATTCCTTTCTGCCCACTGGAGAAGTGGAGTTGCCTCCACCATCAGGGCTACACTAGCCGTGCCATCCTGGTGATTGAGGTAGGTGATGGCTGTTGCATTATCTGAGAAAACCTGCAGTATCTGGACAAAGCTCTCGAATACCCGGAACCATGCCCAAATCTCCAGCCAGTTGATCACCAGGCAGCCTCCTCCATCAACCAGCAACCCTGGGTGAAATGAGAAAGACAATGTCTCCCCACCCCCCATCTAACCACACTGGCATCACTGGCATCCAGGCTGGGATCTCCAGCAGAAAGCCTGCTAGCACCATCGGTGAGGAGAGCCACCACTGCAGGCTGAGCCACACCTCCAATGGGCAAGGCAGCTACCTCGACAGGGCCCATGTCTGTGGGAACCACCGCAAGAGGAGGGAAAACTGTAAGGGATGCATGTGCCCTCTCACCCACTGGACCAGGTCTATAGTAGCTGCCATGGACCCCCAAGACCTGTAGGTAGCACAATGTGAAAGGTCGTGCCATGCCCAGAAATTGTCGGATCTGGTCCCGCAATTTCATTGCCCACTCCCAGGGGAGAGACACCAGCACTGCCACTGTATCGAATCGCGTGCCCAAGCCAACTGCTGAGGCAGCTGCAGACTGCTCTTTTTGAGATTTATCACCCAGCCCAAGTCCTGCAGGAACTCTACCATGCACCGGTTGGCATGCTGACTCTCCTCAAGGAACTGGGCCCTTATCAGACAGTCTTCTAAATAGGGGTGCATCCTGATGCCCTTGTGGCACAAAGCCATGGCCACCACCACCATGATCTTTGTGAACATCCGTGGGGTTGTGGCCAGGTCGAAAGGCAGCATGCAAAACTGGAAGTGACCCATGGGCTGTTTGAAGTGTAGGTACCGCTGATGTTCCTCCCGGATGGGAATGTGCAGGTACATCTTTGAGAGATCCAGGGACATGAGGAATTTCCCTTTTTGTACTGCCAGGATCAACAAACACAGAGTCTCCATGTGAAACCGTGAGACTCGCAGGCCCCTGTTGATGGCCTTGAGGTCTAAGATAGGTCGGAAGGAGCCCTGCTATTTGGGAATGACAAAATATATGGAATAACGACCGGACCCACACTGATCTGCATGAACCGGGCACACAGCGCCCAAGCACCAAAGGCGATCCAGGGTCCCCTGCATCGCCGCCAGTTTGGCCACTGACCTGCAGGGGGACTCTACAAAGGTATTGGGTAATGAACGAGCAAACTCCAAAGCATAGCCATCCCTTACAATTTCCAGAACCCACTGGCCCTGCGTAATCTGGGCTCAAGTGGAGAAGAAGAGCCAGAGCCTTCTTCTGACCCGCTCTTCCCCTCAGGCTTCCAACACTTCACTGTGACTTTTTTGCTCTGTCAGGAGTAGAATCCCCTCCCAAGTCCTCAGCCATGAAAGGAAAGACCTCCCCTAGAGGAGAAATGCTCTCTGTGATAGGGAGTGAAACGGGTCACCCAGAACCTACGAAAATCCTTTGGCTAACCCCATGTCCCTCCAATTGCTTTAGCTCCCCTGAGCTTGTCCCTGGCAGACGAGCCTCCTTGGAGTCTTACAGGTCCTTTACCAACTTCTCCAAGGCTTCCCCAAAGAGAAGCTTCTCCTGGAAGGGTAACCTGGTAAACCTCACTTTGGAGGACACATCCGCTGACCAGTTTCAGTGCCATAGGAGGAGCCTTGTGGTGACCACTGAGCCCATCCCCTTGGATAACAAGTGGACCAGGTCATAAAAGGTATCCACCAAGTACGCTGCTCCCGACTCTATCAATGCTCCCTTTGGACCTGCTTCCTGAATGCCCTGGGCCCATCGGAGGCAGGCCCGGGCTACGTAAGCCCCCACAACTGGATGTCTACAGGGAGAGTGTGTTCACCTCAAAGGCTTGCTTGAGCATTGACTCTGACTCCAACTTCTGATCCTGTGTATCACGCAAAGTGGCACCGCCTTCAATGAGTATAGTGGTTTTCTTGATGACACCCATCACCAAGGCACCCACCTTGGGAAGCTTAAGAAGCTCCCTTTCCTCTGGAGAAAACAGGTAGAGCCAACTCAAAGTCCGAACCCTCCTGAGGCCAGACTCTGGCAGCTTCCACTCCGCATCAATCATCTGGCTAATGGCCTGGTGCACCAGGAAGAAATCCTGAGGTACCCAGAGGCCCTGCAGCAGTGGATCTTCTAGCACTTCCTCAGCAGAGGACCCCACTGTCATATTTAGGACCACCAAGGAACTGGAGATGAGCCCCGGTAACTCCTCCCTATGGAAGATGTGGACCACCGTAGGCTCATCCCCCCAAGGGTGATCCAATACTTCCCCATCCAGCTCCCCAGGCTCTTTCCACTTCTCCACAGGCTCCTGGGCTGCCTAATCTGAGGACCAGGAGCCTAGAGATGCTGGTTGCTCAAGGATGGGAGTGCCCATGGCCCCCTAACCCTCTTGGGAGGAGTGGCTTCCACTGCAGGCATTCGAGGCTGAAAGGACCCTGTCGCTTCTCCTACCACTGTAGCACCTGCAGTGACACCAATGCACTGCTTAAGGCAAAATGCCTTGTGAAGAAGCAGGATAAATTTGAGGGAAAAGGCATCCCCGAATCCTGTGCTTCCATCTTTGGCTCTTGATGCTTATATTTAGATTTGGCCTTTCCTCCTGGCTTGCCTGAACGGGATCTTTTCCCACCTTTGTGGCACTCAAAATGGAACCCTTTGCCGCAAGAACTGGCCTGTGGTTGATGGGTAGCCTGCCTGCCACAGGGCACTCAGCCCCTGTGCTGGAAGAAGCACTAGACAGCTGTGCCACCAGGATTTCCTACTCTGCCATACTGCTCTCCTCTGAGCAAAGACGGAAGAATCCAGTTGCCAAGACCATTTCTCCGGGCCCGCCACAGGCCACACACACAGACTTCCATGAAGGGAAGGACATCTCCCAAGCTCTGCCAAATAGCCTCTGTGCTCAAGAAGCCTGCCGGGAATCACCTTGCACCAGCGGGACACAGGGACCGAGCATAAACCACTCTTTTTTTTTGTTTTTAACCAAACACTTGTGAACCACGTACATAGCACATAGAACGGGCAAGCAGGCGGGGAGGGACCCGGGGCTCCCAGAGTGTACACCCCTGTGCACAACAGGCCATCACCGCGCCAAGGGCGGTTCGAGCATTCCCTGTCTAGAGACAGCCTTGCCCTTTTTCAATCTTTTTTTTTTATAGCTGCTCTATACCCACACACAAGAAATAATTAAGTTGCCTGAATACTGGGATCCGTTCAGTAAAGGTCTCTAAGCAGCCTGCTGGGATCCCTACAACTCAGAGGCGATACACAGGAGGTCCCACACTTGCTGGGAAACTGAGCAATACTGGCTAGCCTTCTGGTACACAGTACCCTTAGTATGTGGTCAACAAAGCTGCTTTTGCTCAGTCTCCACGTGCTGGTCGGGGGGGGGGGCACAACCCATGCATCAGGACTGGACTGCACTGGACTGGACTGGAGGGATGATTTGGAAGACTGTGCTTTGAGAGTGTGGGGCTGTCAGGACCTATTGTTTTGCTTTGACTACTGTTGTTCTTTGCCACCCCCTAGAAGCTGTCATCCTAGTTAACTGCCTAGTCTTAACTAGTGATTGAGCCAGCCCCTGTGTGAAGGCATCTTAAGAGTGAATAGGGCCAATGGCAGGAGTAACTGGAGAAGAGGGGCTGGATTAGGGAGTAGAGTGGCTGTTCGCTGCTTTACTCTGCTGCAGGCTCACCCCCTCCCTGGCCTGGAAGAGGGGGGTTTGTGCAGAACACCTCTGCTGCTCCGGAGTCTGAAAAGAAATGACTAAACTGTGCTTTATGCTGTTCCCCAAGATATGAAGCCTTGTCCATAATTATCCATTCATCCAAATATGTACACTCCCTTTACTCACCACTACTATAGATCTAAGCAGGGCTGGCCCATCCGTTGTGTGAGAATGATGTTCGCATAGGGCCCCGTGCCAGCAACATCCTGCACATGTTGTACGGCTCCCAGCAGGGCCAGCTTCAGAGAAAGCCAGGGAATCCCGAGGCCCCGGCTCACATCTGTACAGCCACCGGTGAAAAGCGCCGTTTTTCTTCACTTCGGCAGCTCTGTTCTAGTATAGGCCACTGGCGCACCAGAGGTTAAAGGGCACTTCCTGTTTCCTGGCACTCAGCATGTCAGCGGCCTACACTAGAACACAGCTGCTGAAGTGAAGAAAAATGGTGCTCTTCACTTTGGCAACTGTACAGTGGTAAGCCAGGGCCTCTCCGGCTCCCTCTAAAGCCAGTCAGACAGGCACAGGGCTCTTTGGGGGGGGGGGGGGGGGAGGCTAGGACTGGAAATGGGCTGATTGGGGGAGTTGGACTGGAAATGGGTTGATGGGGAGGTTAGGATAGGACTGGAAAGGGCTGATGGGGGGGCTTGGACTGTAAATGGCAGATACGGGGGAATGGGAGAATGGAACTAGAAGGGAGCGGATGCTGGGTAGGGCTGGAACTAAAAGGGAGCTGATGTGTGGGAGGATTAGAAGGGGATGGGGCTGGGGGAGTGAGGATGGAGAGGGGAAAAGAAATTTTGTGTGCGAGGGAAGAAAAATCTACGATTGGCTGGGTATTGGGAGAGTAAGTGGGAATTGAGGATGGAAGGGTGAAATTTGAGTGGATGAAAAAGGAATAAAGAAATAAATAGAGGAAAGAGCATAAGGGGAAGATCAGTATGTTAAAGCAGATGAGAGAGAGAGAGAATGGAAAAAAACTAGAAGAAAGGACAAATGGACAGCAGACAATGGAGAGTTAGCAGAAGACACAAAGAAACCAGAAGAAAAGTGACTGGAGCAATTGCAACTGAAAAATAAAATGTCCAAACAACAAAAGGTAGAAAAATACTTTTTTAGTATGAATTTGTCACTGGGAAATGTCAGCTCTGGGAAATGTGCATCGTTAACATCTTTGCAATTTGTTTAGTACAAGAGGAAATTAATTTATAGTTTTATTTCTCCAGTGTTGTTGTACATTCCAAGTTTGGCTTTTGGGGTTGGGGTTCCCAGTTTAATTATTGTCTTCCTATTTCTAAATTGTGATCCCTTGTTCTTTGTTTGGTGACGGTCTATGTTCTGCATGTGTAACTGAGCTGAGATATTCTACTCATGTAGTTTCTATTTGACAGTACCACTTGTTCTCTTTCCCCAGTAAGAGATGTATTGGTATTCTCTGAGATGTACTGGTTTAATATTTTATAGGTAGGGTTTGGTGCTTTGTGAGTGCTGGTAGTGCTGTTGTGATATGGCGGGTTTGCTATGGGTTCTAAATGGGCAGTGTTTGTAGTACTTCCTAATGTGCCTAGCGGTTGGCACTAGAGTATATCAATGTAGAAATCTGGTAATCTTTATCCAGATACTCATTAAGAGGCATGTTTACTAAACATTAGTGCACATTAAACAATATGCAAATATTTTTGCAAATGAAGTTCATTATGCAAATGAGGCCCCACAATGAGTCTCCATACATGGCCCCGCAGCCCCCTTGGGCTGCCCCTAGATCTAAGCAGGCTTATGTTTGACCACAACTCAGCTGCTGCCAATGCCTCTTATGGTAGCAATTTTGATACATTTAAATCATTTCTACTCTTGAAAAAATATAGGACAGCTAGAAAGAAAATATCCCCTTCTCTTTCATGCTACATGCGTACCATCTCACCCTGTATCATTTTTTAAAGTTGCTGAAATTCCACATACAAAATCCACTTTTAAAGGGCAAGTCCAGCTTTCCCTTCCTACACTAAACCCTACATCAGTCTATATAATTCCAGATTTTCTCACTTATTCTGCTCTGGATATCTGGTTTTAATTATAAATTATTTCTAGGTTTACATCATTTCTTTCTCGTGCACTCATGGTCACACATCACATACACACATTTGTGCTCTAGAGATTTTCTGCTTTAATGAAGACATGCAAACCCTTTACATGTGTATTTTTCTAGACAAGCATACAGGACCAGTAGATAAAGATTTTAAAGTGTGCATACAATACTGGCATGTTTAATGCTACTTTGACGAGAAGAACTTATTCATACTAATGTATTTGAATATACCAGTCTCTCTAGATATAAAGACATCATTACCATCCTGCCTTATGACATGCTTTAATAAGCAAATAAGGCATGTTAAAATGTCATAACCTGCATTAATTGAACCTAATGCATGATTTCAGCATAACATACAAACATATACCCCAGTATGCGTTACAAAATTAAGAAATTTGTCACATGCAAATAAATACAAAAAGCAGCTGAGTATTATGGAAACTGAATAATGCATCTGCTGGGGGAAGTGTTGTAAACTTTCCTACTGGGAGCAACTTAGTGTCTGGCGCTTACTAATAACTCTCCAATGTTTTTCCCTCCATCCCAATCCTCTTTTCAAAACCCTCACCCTTGATTACTTTTCCAGCACCTCTCCAACCTGACCCTGACCCATTCCCAGCCCTTTTACCAATACCCACTACTCCTCCAATCCTTTTTGCAATCCACTCCACTCCTAGGTCCTTTTCCACCACATACCCCTCAGTACATACCAAGCTTCTCCTTGGTGGATAGTGAAGGGCAAAAGCAACCCTTTGGTGCTCCTGCTATAGAAACTCCCAGCTTCAAAATGGCTGCGTCAGCCCCCTAGGGGTCAAACTGCAAAATAAGGTGACACGGTACTGAGGTACAGCAGGTTAGCGAATCCTGCAGTAAACTGTGGCATAGTAAAATAATGCATGAAACACTATTATATCCTGGGTTAGAAAACAGATTTTATCGACAGATATGATCTAGAATCATCTGCAACTTCTGGCAATATTTCTTTCACAATTTCTCTGCCTGACCAGCAAGACACAAGGCAGAAATATCACAATGATACCATTTATAAATTTCCTGGAATTTTGCTCTAGATGTAGGCTCTGTTGGATCTGCACCCTAATTTTTAAATATATGCTATGCTCTAGTATGACAGCGCTATCGTTTGTCCGCTTACTGCCAGGCGGATGCTGTAATGTGCACTAGGCTTTGCATGCAGGCTGCCTTGGCATTTGCACACAATGTTGTGCACTACCAGTGCAGAAAGGAGTTTTGTGCACAGGCTAACTGACAGCAACGCCTCAAGCAGAAAGCAGTGCACAGCACAAATGCAGACTAGCGTGCAAAAAACCAGGAGGTCTGAAGTGGCATAAAGTGTTAGGTCATAGGTCTGCGGTCAGTGCTAGTGAAGAATTTATGCCTGTTTATCTTGCACATACAGTATCTGCAATGTTTTTCCAGCTTTACTAAAGGGGGGGGGGGTGGATGAGGAGGAGATGTGTTGGAACAATGTTATTTTATTTACCTTCTCTTATATACTGCACTATTCTGCATCAGTGTGGTTTACATTGAACAAACTGAAATTACATTGAACAGGGCATTATAACTTGGAGATAACTATTTTACAGGGAACATGGGCTATGGAGGGTTAAGTGGCTTGCCCAAGACCACAAGGAGCACCTGTGAGACTAGAAACCCCAGTCCTTCTGGCCCAAGGTTGCTGTCCTCTAGTGGGATTTGAACCCCCCACCTTCTAGCCTGAAGTACCTTGCCCCAACCACTAGGCCACTCCTCCACGCCACTCATGTTATGTGCCTGTGCTGGTATACTATCTGGTCAATCTAATTGATGAAGGCACTTTGGCGGTGCTCTACTTAAGAAGCTAAGTTTACAGCTTTACTTTTGCACTTTTGCACATTTTTAAACAAACAAAAATAATTTATAATAAAGTGAGTGGTCACAGTAGTGTCTGCGGGATGTTTCCCTGACACTGGGCTGACATACTCCGACATATGAAATGGTTTCAGCCTTGTTGTTTTCCCTAATTTGATTGGATTGTGTTATGGGTGTTGTGTATTTTATAATCCAATACGGTTCTTGATTTTTACGCTTGGTATACTATCTGGTGCATAAACATCAATATGCCACACAGACGTTCTGTGCAGATTATCAGTTTACGAACACTGATGCTGTTCAGAGCAGAACTTCTGCGCAGAACAATACTGCTGTTTCTGCGACAGATAGCGTTCCTGCACGTGCACACAAAGTATCAAACCGCCGTGTGCACATGTGCCCATCTTTCTCTCCTTGTTTAGCACAGACCTTTTGAACACAACTTATTTGCATATGGGATCATTCAGAACTCCATTTAGCAGGTCTGGACATCTGGACGTCTGATCCGGGCATCCAGACCCGCTAAACGGCCAGGCAGCCTGAGACAGAGCTCCCTGTATGAACAGGCGATTTGTACAGGGAGCTCTGTTCGTGGAAGGGAGGGGGTGGGACAGAGCTGGAGCGAGGGCGGGCAGTGGGCAGAGAGCGTCCCCGGACATACAGGGCCAATTCTGAGGTCAGCCCTGTACATCCAGGGTCAGCCACGGAGACGGGGGACTTATTCCACCTCGGAGGTGGAATAAGTCGTCCTGGACGTTGGGGGGACTGCAGTGCGGGGCAGAGACAGAAGATGAGGGGGTGCAAGGGGATCCCCACAGCCCAACCCTGGTCATGGGAGGCCAGATCAAGGTCAGGCTGTAGGGAAAGGTACCAAATAAAACAAAACCGCAGAAAGATCATTCGGATCTCCAGAACTGGTGTGCCTGTAGCTTTCTGTTTTGTTACAATGCTAGAGCCTTATCAGCCCCCCCCCCTCCCTCGTAGCATTGAATATCAGCAATATCTGAGTAAATGATAACCACACCCCCATATCTGTTCCTCCCCAAGATACTTGGACAATGACATGGGCAGGAAAATCAAAAGGGAAGGCTTGCACTAGGGATTGCGTTCAGTGTGCCTTACTATGTCCTTGTCAACGCTGCGTGAATGTTTGTACATAGTATTCTCAAAAGCAGTATAGCAAAATTAAGAATAAACTAAATTAGTGCATGCTAAAGTGATTTAGGTGCATTAATCTATAAATTAACACATTGAATACTGCCTGTTAAAATGATATAGCGCCTGCTAAAAAAAATCGCTCTTAATACAAATGTGTGAAATCAGCCAAAAAAGAAAACCCATGTGAAAATCAGGAAAAGGTTTGGAAAAAAATGAACACTTTTTTTTTGTCTGCAGATATTCCTAACTTGCCCAATTTACTCACAAGGTTAACCCAACAAATCTTCTGAAAAACTGACCCAATTTTATTTTATTTTTTTGCTCGTTTCGTTAGTGACAAGCACCTCTCATTACTATCGCAGCATCTTTAGTGCCCACATATAGAGGATCATCTTATCGGAAAGGGCCACTCTGAGAAGCGTAGCAGTCCCTGCTCGTCAGAGCTTACAATCTAATCAGGACAGATGGTACAACAGATGAGAATAGGGGTGCAAATAGGCAAGGATAAAGAAACACAAGGAAAACTAGGGATAAGGATCTAGTGAGCCTTTAGCGAGGATTTGAAAAGGGGCAGAGATGAAGCCTGATGTACAGACACGGGTAATTTGTTCCAGGCATAAGGAGCAGCAAGGTGAAAGTATCGAAGTCTGGAGTTGGCAGTGGAAGAAAAGGTCATAGAGAGAAGCAGGCCTGTGGAGGAGCGGAGTTCACAAGGAGGAGTAGAGGAGGAGAGAGGAAAGGTAGTGAGGAACAGTAGAGTTAATGCATTTATAGGCCAGAAGGAGAAGTCTGAATTGGATGCGGAAACGGAAGGGGAGCCAATGAAGTGATTTGAGAAGGGTTAAATGAGTGTATCGGGGCTGGCGGAAGATTATCTGTGCAGCAGAGTTCTGAATAGATTGAAGCGGAGAGAGGTGACTCAGAGGGAGACCAGCAAAGAGGAAGTTGCAAGAGTCGAGACAGGAGGTGATTAAACAGCAGATAAGTGCTTTAGTAGTGTGTTCAGAAAGAAAGGGCCACATTTTGTTACTATAGAGAAAGAAATAATAGGTTTTAGCTATCTGTTGGATATGTGTGGCGAAGGAGAGGGAGGAGTCAAAGATGACCCCAAGGTTGCAGGCTGAGGAAACGGGAAGAAGAATGTTATCTATAGAGGAAGAGGAAGGGAGGAGGAGAGTTTAGAGGGAAAAAGGAGTTAAAAGGGCCGGTTACTAGGCTGCGGTAAAATAATTGCATTTTGCCACCGCTTAATTCCCATGTTATATGAATAATGCAACCTGTGTTCACAACCTCACATGCTGCATTATTCCTGGAAAAATAGCGCCTGCTTTCAGCTGCCAGTATTTTTCTTCCACGGATGCAGGATCAGGCACTGGAAGTCGGCCCGTTTGCCTCAGCATCACCGCATGGATATCCTTCCCATGGCACTATCTGCCAGATGCCCGCCTGGAGTCCGATTCCCTGCCACCCGACCCCAACAGGGGCAGCCAGGGCCCCAATCAGGCAGCAGGGACCCACCTTGGACTTCCTGTTGCTCTGGGGAAGGGGGGGTGAGGGTAACTGGGCAGGATCGGAGGGGCACTCTACACTTATTCTACCTCAGTGGTGGAATAAGCAGAGTGTACTCCTGATGGTCCCTGGACATATAGGGCCGTTACTTGAACCACTAATATGCAGCAGGTTGCTACCAGGGAGTTATTTAAAAGGAATGGAGCATAAAACACTCACTGATACACCACGATTCCCTTTCCCCAAAATCTTCCCCCAAGGTATGCCTCCCCCCCCCAGGAATTATCAGGTCTCCTTGGCGCTTAGAAGCTGGGGAAGGACCAGTCACTGTTGCTTCTGCCCCATCAAGCACCTAGGTTCAAAATGGCACCTCTAACTACCTAGTATTAATCTCGTGGAACTGCTGCTTGGGGTCAGACAGCTATGATCCCCTAATGGTAGTATCATGAAACAACTCCTGGGCTGTCAGAGGTACTGTTTTGAATCTGGGTACCTGATGAGGCAGAAGTGACATGGGATTGCTCCTGCCCAACCCACTGGACATCAGAGATACCCCCAATAATTGCCAAGGGACTTGTGCCTGGCGGAATCTGTGCAGGGGGATCACAGATTGGAATGACTTTTTTATGCACTAGAGAGGAAAATTAATGTCAGCCCAAAACTGGCATTATTTATCCAGGAACAGTGCAGCTTGCAAAGTTAAAAATGCAAGCTAGGATATTTAATTTACATAATAATGTGTTTTGCATGCATTTGCATCTCATTATTATATAGTTTGCATTGTGAGACAATAACCACTAAGGTAAAATAATGCATGATTTGGCCAATTAGATGGTAATTTTATAAACTCCCATCGAGTTTACGAACCTTAGTATGTGTGTATTTGAAGCTTGCTTTAATAAAGTGAAGTACCTGCACACTTTATAAGATAGGGCAAAGTGATATAAAAGCACGTCAAACTACTCACAAGCATTTATGCCTTTCCTAGGGCCTATATTTCTCAATAATGCTTGTAAGCTATATTATTTTATAAATAATTTGCCCTCTGTCCAAACTCCACCCTTGTGCATGCCAAATTGCAAGTATGCCTGATCAATCTTACGTGTGTGCTTCTGGAACACTGACTACCTAAGAACATTCATAAGCGCCTATTCCCAATCTTAAGCCCTTGAAAATAGGTGACTTACACATATAAAGGTGGTATATTTTATGTACCTCTTTATAAAATTACCTCCGCTGGGAAGTGCAGCCCCGCTATCCACCTTGCCAGTATTCTGTCTGCCATCCCCACTGCACACACAGCTGCTGTGCATGCTGCGGGGGATGTGGGTGGAACGGGGGCAGAGAGAGGTGGGACCGACCCCCGGACGTACAGGGCTGATTCAAGGGACAGTCAGGAGGACACCCTGCTTATTCCACCACTGAGGTGCAAAAAGCGCAGAGTGCCCCTCCGATCCTGCCTGGTAGTCACACCCCCTTCCCAGAGCAACAGGAAATCCAAGGTGGATCCCTGCCGCCCGATCAGGGCCCTGGCTGCCCCTGTTGGGGTCAGACGGCAGGGAATCGGACTCTAGGCGGGCATCGGGCAGGTAGTGCCTGCGGCGATGCTGAGGCGAACAGGCCGTCTCCCAGTGCCTGATCCTGCACCCGCGGTGTGTGTTGCTCCCATAGTGCAGAATCGGGTGCTGACGTCCCTGTCTGGGTCAGGCCCATCCATATGGCCCAGGAGTGTCCCATAGTGAATCGGGCTCTAAGTGTGTTTATCTACTGAAATGGATAAATATTTTTCACCCAGAAAATTGTCTAGGTCCAAATATTAAGCCTTAAACAGAAATAATAGGCTGTGTAAGGTTAGTTCTAACTATATCAGCTCCAAAGGGATAATGCTGTTTCTGATATAGAACCCCAAGAATATTTATGCAGCTTATCTGGTATGTTCTCAAACTTTTGTTTTTGGTAATAGAAGCATTGGTTTAGTGAAATCAGCAGAACTAGATAGAAAAGTGCCCCCTTCATTCTCACCCTGTAATGTTTCATTCACTGACTCATCCAAAAGTTACAATTCTGCTGGGAAGCCCTGTAATATAAAGATGAGACTGCAGCATTTCTGATGACAAGTCTGACGATTACATGCTGCTATCTCAGTCTGTCCCTCCCCCACCCCAAATGAAGGTTGCCTACTCACAGCAGACAAGCTGAGCCAAGGCAGGCTGTGGAATTCTTCCATTCATTCCCCAAAGGAAAGAACAGCAATGGAGCAAACACTGGACTGGACCAGCCATTAGCAAAATCCATGGTTGTTCAGACACTGCCATCCTACTGCATTAGTCAGACCTAGGAAATTGCCTAGAGCTAGAGTCAACACAAGGATAGTAAGCACCCATGGAAAACCTTTAATTTTGCAACCCTTCTCCCCATTCCAGCATCTCATTGCTCCCTCTCTTCCTGACCCCCTCCCCCCATGTGCAAGCAATCCCCTCTCTCTCTTCTATTCCCTCCCTCTAAAAGTCCAGCATCCCATGCCCTCTACCTGGTAGTCCTGCGTCTTCCCTTTCACTTGCCCCTTACTGCTGTGTCAGCACAGAGGGAGGAGCCATCTGACACATCTACATGTGGGAAACTGAGCATAGCTAACACGGCTGCTTCCACATATAAGTACCAACATTTCCACGTGCAGCTGGGCAAACCTATACATATAAGTGCCACTAATTAAGTCCTGAGCCTGCAATTTGTGCATACTTTCATTTTAGAAGAGGAAATTAAGGCAAATGATGCCCTTAATCCCTCATTGTAAAGTCCTGGTGAAAATGAGACTTTGCAAATCCTCACCTTTAAAGTTTTAGATATTCTGTACCTGAATCTAATCTTGCCAAGCTACTCTTGAAAAAGGCATGGGTTAAATCCAAAATATCTTCTCATATATGTGGATTGCCTTTGTAAAATAGGGAATACATGTCACCTTGATTTTTGGTCTGCCTAGGCCACACCTTAACCACAACCCCTTGGATTTTCTAAGTTGTGTGCATGTTGTTGTTAAGTGCCATCGAATCGGTGTCGACTTATGGCGACCCTCTGGATAATTGACCCAAACCATGTTCGGTCTTTAGTCAGGCAGCTCTTTATTGATAGTGGTATCCATAGCCGATGTTATTGTATCGATCCATCTCATCGTCGGCCTTTCTCTTTTGCATTGACCTTCTACTGTACATTGCCAAGCATTATGTCTTTCTCTAACGATATCTCTCTTTGCATAATATGTCCAAAGTATGAAAATCAAACTCTTGTTATTTGAGCTTCTAAGGAAAGCTTAGGTTTGATCTCCTCTACTACTGACTGGTTTGTTCTTCAGGCAGTCCATGGTATACACAGTATTCGTCACCAGCACCATTATTCAAAGGCATCAATTTTCTTCCTATCTTTTTCACTGTCCAAACTTTCACATCCATATGTTATTGAAAATACCATGATTTGGACAAATCAAATCTTTGTATTGAGAATATTGTTTAGGCCCTTCATAGCCATTCTGCCAAGAGCAATGCGTCATTGGATTTCTTGACTGCTTGTCCTTTCTTTATTGACTGTTGATCCAAGTAGGTTAAAGTTGTCAACAATTTCAGTTTCTTCTACATCAATGATGATCTTATTGATTTTGCCAGTTGTCAGGATCTGTGTCTTAACGTTAAGGCGGAGGCCCATTTTAAGACTGTTCCTTGATCATGAAAAGCAATTGTTTCAGATCGTCTTAACTTTCAGCCAGTAATGTGGTATCATCAGCATAGCGAAGGTTGTTGGTGAGTCTTCCATTAATCTTCACACTTCGGTAGTCTTCATACAGTCCTGCTTCTCTGATGATTTGTTCTGCATATAAATTAAACAGGTAGGAGGGAAAGTATGCAGCCTTTTTGTACACCTTTGCTGATGTTACACCATTCTGTTTCTCCTAGTTTATTCAAACTGTTGCTTCTTGATCAATCTAAAGGTTTGCAAGAGAACTATCAGGTGTTCTGATATACCCATGCTTTTTAATGTGGCCCAGAGTTTCTCATGGTTTACACAGTCAAAAGTCTTGCTGTAGTCAATAAAACGTTTGGATATCTTTTTAGTATTCTTTAGTCTTTTCAAGGATCCATCTCGCATCCATGATGTTGTCTCTCGTTCTTCACCCTTTCCTGAACCTTGCTTGTACTCCAGGCAGTTCTCGTTTCAGGTATGGTTGTAGTCTCTGCTGAATAATCTTGAGTAGAATCTTGCTGGCATGTGGGGTCAGAGCGATTGTACAATAATTTCCACAATCAGCCAGATCATCTTTAGTATTGGCATAACACAGATCTTTTCCAGTCAGTTGGCCATGAATTTGTCTTCCAAATTTCTTGGCAGAGCCATCTAAGTATGGTAACAGCTTCATCCGATTGCTGTAATACTTCAATGGGAATGTCATCAATGCCCAGTGCTTTGTTCTTTGATAAGGCTTTCAATGCTGCTTCGACTTCTTCTTTCATCACCAATGGTTCCTGATCAGGTTGAAATGACTGTTGGCCAACTTGATCTTTATGGTATAACAACTCTGTATATTCTTTCCATCTTTTCTTGATCTTCTCAGCATCATTCAACATGGATCCTTGAGCATCTTGTAACATTCCAATTTGAGGCTGGAATTTTTTCTTTAACTCCCGTAGCTTTAGGAAACCTGATCTTGTTTTAACTCTAATAGTTTCCGATTCTATTTCCTTGCATGTGTCACTGTAGTACTTCGTTCGCCTTGTCTTGTCTTGCTGCACGTGGAAATCTCTGTTGAGTTCTGTGATTGCTTCTTTTTCTCCTCTGGCTTTAGCTTCTCTTCATTTCTGGGCAATTTTCAGTCTCTTCATTCATCCATTTTGTTTTTGCTTTTTCACCTTTTGGAGAGACTTCTCGCATTCTTCCAAGACAACCTTTCTTGATGTCATTCCATAACTCTGCTGGAGCTCTGTCATTTGTATCTAAAACAAAAAAATCAATTTTGCAGGCAGTCTTTAAATTCCAGTAGTATATTCTCAAGGTCATATTTTGCTTTGAGTATGCATCTCCACTTCTAAATAGCAGCTTTCTAAAATCACATTTGCACGTCTATTCCAATCTCACATAGAGGTGCTTCTAAAATAATCCCTGTAGTCACATAATTTCTCAGAGGCACCTCAATATATCCTCAAATCTCATTCACTAGGTCAAGGCCTCCTATAGACTGATATGTATTACATTACCCTGCTTAAAGTTACAAGAACAGAATACACCTTTCCACTGTTTGGTTCCATCTTTTATTGTTCTGCCCTGGTTTTCATACAACTATTAGCTAACACTACTATTCGTTTTAATAGTGATCCTAGATATTCAATATTTCTTTGTATTCATTTGTTCTGTTTTGGGTTATGGATGCTGATTATGCATTTTTGCCTCGAAAATTAAAAAGCTTTACTGTCACTAGGCAGTATAGGTTAAACTCATTATCCTTTTGCCCCAACCCATATATGGATTTGCGGTTTAAACTTCTCTGTAGAGGACAAGTCTGGACATGCAGTGGAGCCAAACCAGGACAGGGTTCATCGAGGTAAGCCTTCAACATACTGAATCATATCCTTTGTCTGGGTTCAAACAAGAGACCGCACTCAACACGAGGTGGTCCCCCGACCTGCGCGGTTAAGCCTCAAAACGTGTTTTTCCTTCTCTCCCGGTGTCTGACATTTACCGGTAGGCTGCAGGGATCCCCTCACGCCCCCCTTCAGCTTTCCTAGCCTGGGGGCTTCTCTTAACCATTGCTCCTAGTTTCATTTTGCATGTTGGTTTACTTTTTTTTAGATAACACCATAGCAAAAATACGGGGGTGGGGGAGGATTCAGCGGACCTTATCACCACCCCCAGCCTGAGCAGACCGTCTCCGTTTTACGTGAAGCTATGGTTTTCCACCCACATTTCAGATTTGTTTTTCTAAGAATTATGTTAAAAAACAACACCCCTCACACGCTGCAAACTTAGCTTTTATTAGCATGATTAACCCAGGCAAACTGGCTAAACTCTGCATGATTGGCAAGGAATAGTAGTCGTTCCTCCAAGTAACAGTTAATCGTCCTACTCTGCAGACCCAACCTGCACTATCTCTATAACCCCAAGCAAAACTATCCAGTAAGAGCAAGCGGAGGTATTGCAAGTCACGGTCTCACTTCCTGCTCATCAAGCGTTACCGCAGACACTAAAGCCTGGACCACCATGCCCTCTTCCACTCTCACAGGCTACAGCCGCTGGGGAGGGAAGTACAGCCTATCTGCCAATCAGCGGCCCCCTATAAATAATTAATCAGAGATTAGTCACGTTTAACCAATGGAACCGAGCCGGCTGCCAGGCAGCTCCGCCAATCCGGGGCAGCCTCCGGGAGTCTAATCAAAGGGAGCAGCAAGGACGGCCAATGGTAAGAGAGCCGTCGCAGGGTGCCAGTGTAATTTGAGCTCGCTCCAGTGTGGGCAGCAGCGAACAGGAAGGAATGGAACGCTGCACTGGGAACTGCGGGAGTAAGATAGCACGTTGCAGCCGCTGCTGGGCTGCGATTCCATTTCCATCCTCCCCCACTGCTGTGCTGAAGCAGCGCGCAGCCTGATTCCGGGCTTGATTTCTCGCTCGCGTTTTATTTTACCTCTTTGCTCCCGAGAGGATCGTGCATCGATGAAGTGAAATTCCGCGGCACTCGCTTTACCAGCCGCCGATCGCCGGGGGGAGAGAGCCGAAAGGGGGAGGCGGAAAGGAGCAGCCTGCTGCAAGGAGCCACCATGAGAGAATACAAAGTGGTTGTGCTAGGATCGGGCGGAGTGGGCAAGTCAGCCTTGACTGTTCAGTTTGTTACAGGATCCTTCATAGAGAAATACGACCCGACCATAGAAGACTTCTACAGGAAAGAGATCGAGGTGGACTCCTCGCCTTCGGTGCTTGAGATTCTGGATACGGCCGGGACGGAGCAGTTCGCCTCCATGCGCGATCTGTATATTAAAAACGGACAAGGTTTTATTTTGGTTTACAGCCTGGTCAACCAGCAGAGCTTTCAGGACATCAAGCCCATGAGGGATCAGATCATCCGAGTGAAAAGGTACGAGAGGGTGCCGATGATCTTGGTGGGCAATAAAGTGGATTTGGACGGGGAAAGGGAGGTCTCGTACGGAGAAGGCAAAGCCCTGGCCGATGAATGGAGCTGCCCCTTCATGGAAACTTCTGCCAAACATAAAGCCTCCGTAGATGAACTCTTTGCAGAAATTGTCAGGCAAATGAATTATGCTTCTCAGCCAAACGGAGACAATCAATGCTGCTCGTCATGTGCAATTCTCTGAAACTACTAAGAGGTTTACAAGGCACTACATTGCATGTGAATAGGATTGGACACAACTTTGCACACAGTGATTCCAGCTGCAAACAGCGATTAGTGCCAGGGGTGTGCTTTGTTACGCTGCTCGGCCTGTTGCATTTCTGGGATACTCAAAAATGGTTGCGTCGGCAGCTGCACAGTGCAAAGTTTCTGCATGAGAAAGGAAGAAAACTTGTTTCAAATCTTCGGGAACCGTGTTTTGAAGCAGCCGACTGAAATGCCTAGTTTGAAGGGCCCAGAAGCAAATGAAGACTCGGAGGGGGAGCCCTTCCCAGGGGCACGTTGGGAAACAATGAAGAACACCCCCTGACTTTGATCCTAGGGATTTCTATGCAAAGTTGGATTGTTACAGTTTATCCAATTTCAAGTATTGCACATGTGAAATGGGACTTGATGACACTGATGCCAACCGGTGCCTGAAGTGGTCCCAGAGAAAATAATTTTCTATTTTGTTTACCTGCTGTATTGAATGGGAGTTTGGGAAGATAGGTAGTATTTTTTTTAATCAGCTGTGAAAAAGTTACTTATCTGCACAATTTAATATTGTTGGTTTTATTTTGTTTTGCTGATGATAACTGATTTTGATTATTAGCCCTTTAAAAGTACAGTGCAGAGACTTTCTTATGTGATCCAGGGCCCACAGCAACCCTGTGTCTGTAGAGTGCCTTCAAAACTCAGCTGTTGCAGCCGGTGCCAACCTGTGAAAGCCCCACAATATCCTATTATCTGCCACTCCACAAACTACTTAACAGTTTCCTCCCAGTAAGCTTATTGGGTGAGCCAGGACAGAGGTGTTTGTTGTCCATAAAATCTTATTTCGTATTTCCACTTGAGCCCTTTCAATGTAATTGCCATGTTTTTAAAGTGTTTTGGCTTTGTTTCAGTTCTGCAGGTATTTTGATTCTGTGTTGTCTGGGGAATTTCTCCAGCCAGCAAAGAGAGAAGATGTTAATGTTGTGGTGTACCAAGAAATTCTAACAAATGTCATTCTAATGCCAGACATGCTTTTAAAATAGTCTGTTTTTGTTTTTAAATAATTTGAATACAAACATTTTTTTGTAGATCTCTGCGTCTTGTCATTTATGCAGCACAGCAAGTGAACCAAGTTAAGGGTGTGACTGATTTATATGATAAAGTGGTAAAGGCTTGCCAGACTAGAAATTATTCTTATACCCTGTGCATAACAATGTAGGCAGTGTTAAAGTGACATGCTCAAGTCACATGCACTGGAAAGCCAGTACAGATCTCAGAACATGCTTGAGATCTGCTTCATCGCCACCATGACCATGACCTGCTGCTTTGAAAGAAAACCTGAAGATCTCAGCTTGTTTAACCCTGAAGAAAAATGCTAGCTAACTATTCAGCCATTAGATTGGAGGTCTTATAAATAAACATGCCTAATTTCCAGACGATATGGTTCTATCTACTTTCAGTGGCTGTTTTTAATTTTTAATTTATCTGTATTATCAGGCTGTATAAGTCTAAAATAAATCCATTTATGTAGATGGGTAACAAGAAAAAATGTTTTTTTATATGCAGCGCTCAAATAAACAAGATTATTCAGTCTAACAACTTGTTTCCTGTTTCCAGTCAAAAAGAAACTACAGCTAACTGGAGTAAAACTCATGGCTGCTCTAACTTTTAACTCTTTACTAGTTGTACTTGTGTGAGTTCCAGGCTCTCAATGAGAGTGGCACGCACCCTTAGAGGCCTTTTACTAAAACTTACTAATGCACATTTTAGCTGGTAGTAATGGTCTGCAGACATAACAGCTACTGGCTGCTAAAATGGGCGTTCATTGCCCATTATGTGAAGGGGCAGGGTATGGGTGGAATGTAGGCTTGGAGAGCACATTGCAGTTAGACGAAACCTCTGTGGGGCTGGTGTTAGCTGTACGCATGTTAAGTAGGTGACATGTTAGGGTATGCCTGCCTCCATGCGGTAACTGCCAGCAACATGCTGCTGACGCCCCTGAGGCTTTGCACTTGATGCATGTTCGCTTTTGCGCTAAATGCGCATTATGTTTATTAAAACTTGATATACCACCCTTCGTGGGCATCAGAGCAGTTTACAATACTAATGTGCTTTAGTAAAAGGATCCTGTACTACACGTAGGAGTTTTATTTGAGGAGAGGGAAGAGTTCTGATTTTTAGCCCATGAATTGTGTAGCTCAAATTAGATGTATGCACAAAAGAGAGTCCCTGCTCACTGGAATATAATATAGTAAAGCCAAATAGACGAGACCTACAGACACAGTAACAAATAGGTTTTGAGTTAGCTGGACCATGACTGGAAAAAAGCTAAACTGAGTAGTGGCCCATCAGGTTATTCTCTAAGCAGGCAACACGCTTCCACCCTTCAGCACTTATCTGTTGCCCTCCTATTCTCCCTTTCTCATGGGCCCTGTAGAACACACATTCAGGCCTAATAAAAGGAGCCTGAAGTCACGACTTTATCATATCTCTCATAGCTCTTAGCTTTAAAGGAGACCCGGTCTGATGATGCTGGTCAATTATTTGCCATAAAAATAATAAAGCAATTTTGTAGAAGGGTTTAATGTTCTTGTAACCTTTTCACTTTTATTTGTGCAGGTGGACCCTGCCCTCAATTAAGCCACCATTGAGATTTTAATTCTCACCCCTGGTAAGACTGAAAATGTATATTCTACAATCTGAGGTGGGGCAAGACTGTTCCGAGATGCTGATTTGAGCTTGTCAGAGAACGTAGCGAGTCTGATGCATTAAAGAGTTTCTATGGGAAAATGCTAGAAACATAGTCCCTTAATAGTCAGTGGGATGAGTCATGTCATTGTGGCAGAAAATGGAAGAAACATGCTAGAGTTTAAATTTGTTTCTAGTTAAAGTAGAAACGTTAGCATAATCAAATGTTCAGAAATATCTATACATTTAATTAAAATATTTTAATTTTAAGCTTTTTACTGACTAGTACTATCTAAGGAACGTGGTTGTTGGCGTGAGTGCAGAGTAAGTTCTAATGGAGGAGTGTATATGGGGGGGTGCATTCTCTGTTCACCAGGGCCAGCCCAAGCCATTGGGCAAATTAGGCAGTTGTCTATCGTGGCAATATCTGGAGGGCAGCAAAGAACAGGACATTCAAAGCAAAATAATACATTCTAACAGGCATGGGTGTGTGTGTGTAAATAAAGCTTAAGGTCTGCCTAGGGCGCCAACACTGTGAACCAATTCTGGAGCCAGCCCTGGTGCTCACATTTGGTTGATAGTTAGTTAGTGCATGGTAGATTGACTGAGCGTGTACTAATCTAGTTACTGTGCCATAATTCATCAGTCAGTGCGCATGAAAGGGCCCGTTTTACTAAAGTGCAGCAATTTTTGCACTTGACTCTTGTTAGTTTTGCTGTTAAATGCAAAGACTGTGGTAACATTTGGGGATGTTTTCAGCATGTCTC
This sequence comes from Ichthyophis bannanicus, assembly GCA_033557465.1. Taxonomy (NCBI): domain Eukaryota; kingdom Metazoa; phylum Chordata; class Amphibia; order Gymnophiona; family Ichthyophiidae; genus Ichthyophis; species Ichthyophis bannanicus. The sequence goes on from CM066038.1 coordinate 430,691,318, forward strand.
CTGTAGTTACTGTACAGAAAAGTTCCTTACGATGTTAAGTTGAAGCATAATCAGCATGGGTGCACTTAACGACCAATTGCACTAACTGCAAAAGTAACAGCATGCAATAATTATCAGGTGCTAACTGCACCTAATCTCTGCTCATAGCCTGCCCAATCCCTCACCCCATCGCAGGCTAAGCAGTTACATCAGAATTTGTAGCCACTAGAGAGGACCTGCACTAATGGCTAAGCGCACTTTAACAAACATGTCATTAAATCTATTTAGCATGCACTAAAAATTCTCTTTTAAAATACATGTGTGAAAAAAAATGAAAAAATACCCCAAAATTAGGGACAAATTTGTGAAAAAACCCAAATATTAATCAAATTATTTTACCTTTGCACATTGCTAATATATGCATGTGTGGGTGGGTGGGGGGGGGTAGATTCCTAAAAATCGGCTTATAATATAAAGCAACTTTTTTAGTGAAGGTGATAGAGGCAAAAGCAGCAATGGAATTCAAGAAAGCCTAGAAGAAGCACAAAGAGTCATTAGTTACAAAGCAGTGAAGAGAAAGCTTGAGAGTAACTATTCCATGTTGTATTGCACCAGGAAGTGAACTGGGTAGGCCAGACAGGCCTTTTCTGCTGTCACTTTAAATATCTGATGGACATAGCTGAAGCAGAAAGGCCAACTGTGATCCTCAGAAAGTCATATTTTCAAAAGAAATTCCCTTTACGTATAGAATAAAAGAAACCCTTTCTGGAAAATAGGGTTCATTGAGTTTACTGGCCTAAAACAAATTGAAAGATGAATTATGGTGAGTACTGCTTTTGAAAATGGTTTCTCCATTCAGTACACTAAGGATTTTGTTTTTTCTTCCTTAAATAATACTCAACACTGACAGAAGGCATTGACCAGCCACATAAATGTTTTTATTTGTGGCATTTCTGTAAAGTTGCTGCAAAGAGAGGTGAACAGAGGTTCTAAGACTTGCCAGGCATCTCACAGGTAGTCTTCTCTAACCCATCATGTTTAAGCTCTTTAGTGAAGTAGGAGCTGGCAGCTATAATGGCGCATTTTACAATGAACGTCCAAGTGCATTTTGGGACATCAAAGCCAGAATGTCTTAAAAAAAAAAAATAGGCACGTGCACATGGATATGCCCGATATTGACGTCTATGAAAATGTCTACATAGACGCCCCCATGATAGCATTTCAGAACAGGGATTTCTAATAAATGGTTATAGTAGTAAGTTAGGATCAGGGTAGCCAAGGTGCAAATCCCAGTACAGGCCTTTGCGATTTTAGGCTAGTCACTTAGCTCTATGCTCTCTGGATATTTTAAGGCCCAAGTGAGCATGCTCTTGATGCCTGTTCATGCCTAGAGCAGGTCTAAACATGGGCGTGCCCGCAGACTTCCCCAAGATTTCTGAAACCAAACGGGGATGACTTAGTCCGTTGCACCTCCCTAGACATGCCTTCGCCACTCCCCTTGCCTACTTATACATCCCCTACTGGTGGCACCTTTAAAAGCCATTTGCAAAATGGCTCCAGAGACGTGTCTGTGATTTGGATGTACACTTGCACATCTTCAGACGTCCAAATGACGACTACGATTTTTAACATGACCCTCATAGCGAACACTGTGTACCAATGTCCTGGAAATATTGGGCAGGTTCATTTTCTCAGAGCCTGCTGATAACCATGTTTCCAAGTCAAACTGAAACTTAGAAAATATTGCTGTAACAGTGTGTACTGGATCACATTCCTTCTCAACAGTTCACAGAGAATAATTTGAGATAAATGTCTTTGCCCGAATAACGTCAAAACATAAGTAAGGTCCAGCAAGCTTGCTTTTCAAACATTCATTATGCCTGCAAAGGTATTGTGTCTACCTAGTGACTTTATTGATTTCTTTTGAACTTATTTCGGTTTTGGCAAACAGTCCTTGCTAGCTGCTTCCTGAAAATAAGAAAAAGAGTAGCAAAAGAAAATATCTTCCATAGGTCTAGTAATAACCTCCCAAGTATTTTGGACCAATATAATTCTTTAGCACTTTTTTTTTCTGTTGGGCTTGAGGAGAAATATGTTGCAGCTAAAGGCAAAACTATAAAGACAACTTTACAGTTCTTATATAAAGCTTAAATTATTATTATTAATATAAGTTGTGTGATATGTTTGCATTGACAAGAAAATGGTACCTCTTATGTAGCTTATTGATTTCTGCAAATTTGATATTTAAATTCACTGTTAGCACTGCATAATCTATTAAAGGGAAGTCAACAAAACCATTTTGCATTCCTGTAACATTGTGCTCCTCAGATTTTTAAGACTTTATTGTAGGCTTTTATGATCAGCCACTGGAAGCATGAAGTGTTTTATTTCTTACTTGTACAGCACAATTAAATGACACCTACGGAATCAGTAAGAACACTGGACCATCCTGGGAGAAGATTTCTATCTGAATCCTTAATTACTGGAAAAATTTCAAAGAACTATCCTCACTGAAGCACTTTCATAAAAATGTAAATTTAGCTAGCTCATGCCAAGAGTAATTTTTGTCATCTTCCATTCTATAGTGTAGCCATATTGGTTTGGAATTAAATGCCCTCTTTTTACAGGTAGTGATACTGTTTAATTGATATAATAATAAAGTAATCCAGACTTGCTATAGTACATGATCTTTGGAGACTGCTGAGGACAGGTGAGACTTCATTTACTCTTGTTAGCTCAAAAGAACATAAGATGTGCCGTGTAGAGTCAGACTTTCATCTGACGGTGGCACACATGCTATGGCGACTTTGCATTAGGGATGTGCATGGAAAAAAATTAGTTTGCTTTCAGATCATTTTTGGACTTTCTCCCCAGTTCTTTGCTCATTTTACAAATTCATTTTAGTGTGGGTTAATTGCCTTATGGGACTTTTTACTAAAGGGTTTTGCACTTAACGCCGTTTCACGCAAACATGAACAGGCAGGAAGTATAAAGTCTCTGTAGTAACTGTTGGAGGCATAAGTGTGTGTGCCATTGAGTCAATGCGGACTCCTGATGGCTCAGCCCCTGGGCTTTCTTGGCAAGCTGCAGCCAGAAGTAGATTGCCAGGCTTTTCTTCTATGCAGTAAGTCTGCAGCACCTGGTGTTCCATGGTGGTCTCTCATCCAGGAACTAGCCAGGTTTTACCTTGCTTAGCTTTTGAGATCAGGGCAGCGAAGAGAAAGTTGGCATTGGTAAAAGGGCCCTTTTAATGTGTATTAAATCAATTTAGCATACAAAGCAAATGCACAGAAAAGAATGTGGATCTCTATTTGATATTAAAGAAACCAGTAAATAATCTTATTAAAATCTGTAGTTGTTGTATGAAGCTGTGGATCTTTAAGGGCACGGTATTGCTAAATATACTTCACCTACTTAAGAGACAGCAGGACCAAAAGTAAACAAAAGGCTTAAGCACAAAGGAACATTATATTTTTATTAAACCAGAAGATTTTCTTTAAATGCAGGGCCTGATATTTAAAAGCATTTATATGGACAGCAGTCCCCGATAACTTGATAATTCACTAAGTCAGATGCTCAGCTGCACCATCTAGATACTGCCGAAAATCATTAAAGACCACCAGAGCACTATCCGGATAATGCCGAAGCAGCCTGAGGGCAGAGCCAAAGAGGAATCGCAAATTATCCGGCTAGTGGTGATTTTCAGCAATGCTGGCTGCAGGGCCAGCCCTAGAGTTCGTCCGAAGTGTTGGAGCCCTAGGCGAACCTCAAGTTTTACACTCCCTCTGGCTGCCAAAATCTGTTATTTAGCTTTGAATGGCCTACTTTTGCTGCCCCAGGTGACCGCCTAATTTGCCTAGTGGTTGGACCAGTGCTGGCTGGCTGGAGAATTTGCTACAGGTGAAAAGCTGCCCTAAGTGCTCTCCAGATAATGGCAGAATGTGTCCGGATTGTGACTGCATAATCCGTATATTCAGTGGCGCCCACTATCTAAATAGTGCTGCTCAATATCCAGATTTTCTTTTATCCACAGTAGCTGGGATTTAAAAATAAACACTGACTGCCGCAGGCTAAATATTGCCCTGGTAATGACTTTATTTCCTTGCTATTGTGATCTGTAATATAAATGAGTCAATGCTGTAACCAAATTCTGTTGCTAATTACAAGAAGACGAAACAAAAAGTGGTATAATGCACCTTTATTCCATCTGTTTCAGAAGCTAAACATTCAAGACATAATAAAGTGAAGATGACAAGACTAGTAGAGCCTAACAGAAATTTAAAGACAAGATAAAAAGGGCTTTGTCAGAGAGCATGCATAAACCAACTTTGTGTGCTAAGAGAATTTTGTAGACAATGTTAGTCCACCTTTCACAGCTAGGTTAAATGTAAATAATGGGAGGGGGACATTCAAAGGCAATTACCTGGGTGCAGACCTGCAAAACAGGTAAATATAGTTCACCAGGACATTCAGCAGCATTAACCCCGTTACTGCTGTTGAATATCCCCGGTTTGGGCTGCTAAATGCCAAGCACTTAGTGTCGGGGTATTCCGGTGGCAGAGAGGGGCAACGCCGCTGCTTAACTGAGCAGTGGCGATATTCAGCCACTGCGTGGTTAACCTTAACTGGCTAAAGTTAGGATAGGTGAATATTGCCGCTGGCTGGATTGCAAAATCGCAACCCGGGAAGCCCGGATATTCAATGCCAATCCCCGGATATGGCCCAGCATTGCATATCCAGGGCAAATTTAAAGCAGTAACAGCTAGGCACCTTAGGCGTCCTGGCTGCAGCCGCTGAAAATCCCTCCCATGCGTTTACCATCTTAACACTGATCATTGTATCTTGCTTGTATTGTTGTGGCTTTACAACACGCTACTCTTGCATAGAATTTCCATCTTTATGGAAGGGAGTGAGTTTAATAATCTGCTTTGTTGAGGAATGTGAGTAAACCAAGTGATCTTTGACCCTGCTATAGACCGCCAGTAAAACACCTATTGCCTGAAGCAATGGTCAGATGCGAGCAGGTTATCTCCTATGGAGAAGGGCTTTTTCTGCCTGACAAGTCCACTGCCTTACTGTAGCTTTCAAAAGAATTTTGGGTGTTGAAAAAGGCTATGAAGAAGTGGGTTTTTTTTTGCTTTTTTTTTTTAAATAATGCCTTCTCTTCATTGTGTTGTACTAGTCCATAAGGGCTTTCAGTCACTGTGTCTGTGGGAGAATCCTGTTCAAATAATACTCAACTGGCCACATGGAAGATTTTGTTAATGAGTAACTTAGATGGGGAGACTTCAAAACTGATGTTGCAAAGCAATCCAGGTTAATGCTGCATGGGCCACGATCTTACAAAAAGGGTGATTTCAGAAAGGCTTTTCATGGGTATACGACAGTATCCAACATGCTTCTTATAAAATTACCCTATGGGGCGTGTTTACTAAACCAGGTTAGCTGTTACGGTAGACAGCACACACTATCTGGTAGTGGTAGCAATTAATGCAAGGCAACTGCACCAGAACTGCACAACTCATTTCTGTGCTATTTGTGGAAAGTGCACAGTCTGCAGCAGGGGGGCTCAAGACAATCTGTTGCCTGAGGCGAGAGATAAGCCAGTGTCCCCCTCCTCCCAACAGCCAAAATGGAGGGGCTTCTTCAGAGCCCTAGTCAGAAAGTCCTTACTCACCCCAATCAGGTGGTTGCCCCATGAATAAAGAAAACAATATATTCCCAGGCTATATAACTTTTTTGTAAAACTTTGTTATGCTGTTTTTATGCAGTAAAAAATGTAGCAGCTTAATCCTATAGCCTGGGAATATAATGTAAAACATACTAACCTTGCATACAGGATTGGCGTGCTATTAAATGTGACTATATATTCTGCAAAAACAAAGGAGATGCCAGGTGATCACAAACCAAGGAGCAAAATGAAAAAACAAGAACCACAGCTAATTTTATTTTGGTGTTATAAACTGCGCTTTGTTTTTTGCTTTTTATTTTTGAACATATATTCTGCATCCAAAGAAACCCTTCTCCCGATAATGAGTGCAGAGGACATTTCCTGATAGAACTTAACCAGTGTTCTCCCCAGAAAATTTACCACAAATGAGTAGCCGAGTGAGCCCATTATAACCTGGCTGGCAGTAGACAACATAATTAATCTTCTTTCCTTTTTCCATTCCCGCTCATTATTTTGCCATGTCGATTCATCAGATCATGTTAGCCGGGTGGTGCACCCATGCAAAAGAGCCTGGGTAGAACACTGTCAACCTACACAAAATAATTTCTGATTCTGATGTCATCTCAGTATCAGCAATATAAACCCTCACCAGTCATGGGCATATTTTGAGGTAATATAAAACCTTGCAAAAATTATTCAAGATCTATAGAGAAAATCTACAATACCACAACAGTATCAACTTCCAAAACTCACACAGAAAAGATCAGCACTCTAAGGGGGTCTGTTTACTAACCACTGCCACCACTGCAAACATAGGAAAAGCAGCAGCGGAGGGAGGCTGCTGCCGGGATTATCATTTGTATTTTTGTTTTTTAAGGCAGCATGAGGTGTCTGCCACTGGCCTGTTTTGGGAGGACTTTTTTTGCCACTCTCAAAATTTGCCGTTTGAGGCAGCTGCCTCACCCTGCCTAATGATAGATCCACCCCTGGTCTGCAGGAGCAGGTGGGATTAGGGTGGAGAATGGGCCTGTCTGCAATGCGTGGTTACCGGAGGCCTCAACAGTGGGCGGTAATCGTCAGATTGGCAAATGCTATCTCAATGGGTGGCCTTAGCTGCATCTATGATGCTGCCCAACTGCATTCTGTGCATTTTCGGTGGACTCTCTGCTGGGGGAAATGCTGTACATGCCCCTAACAGATAACACACAGCTTTTGCAGCAAACCCGGCACTATCTGCACTTTTTTGAAATGTTAGCTGCAAAAGCCTAACGTGGTTTGGTAAACATGCCCCTATGTGTAAAAGTGCACGCAATGATAAGAATGCTCGTACTTATATGTGACTCTGTGGTAGGCATATTTGAAAGGAAGTAGACTAATTGAAAGAAACTGGCTAGACCCATGTCACTATGGCTTCAGATCAGGGTATGGAATAGAGATGGTTCTTGTATCTCTGCTTAATAATCTCCATAGAAACCATGACAGGGGATCTTCCTCGATAGTTATGCTTCTTATTTCACAGCAGCCGTTGACACTGTTGGACCAAAATTTCATGCTTGCATGGCTGGTGGGAAATGGGCATCGGTGACATAGTATTTATATGGTTCAAATACTATCTGTCAGAGAGGCAACAGTCAGTTCTGTTCAACACCACCTCTTCATTACCTTGGACACTGAAATGTGGGGTACCACAAAGATCCATACTGTCACCTATCTTATTTAATATCTACCTCAAGCTCTAACTGAGCCGATTCAGGTGATGAACACAACAATCTATATCTATTTCAATGATGTACAGCTACTCATAACCACTGAACTAGATCTACCCACAGCGTTGAGCAAACTGACTGCCTATCTAACAGCAACGCAAGAGCAAAAACATCAAACTTCGATTAAACCCAGGTTAAACAGAGATTCTGTGGGTTCCTAATGCAAGCAGACAGGTATCTGAAATCAAAAACCCCTTTGGGAACTACAAATTCTCACTAAAATCACAGGTCAGAAATCTTGGGATACTGCTGAACTCATCACTTACCTAGAGCCCACAAATTCAGCAACCTTTAAACACTACTTCTCTCACTTGTGATGACTACAAAATCTTTCTCCATCTATCGAGAAGACAAGTTCTGTGAGAACGTCACGAGCAGACTACTGTAATGCCCTGTATATTGGCCAGAACGCAAAGAGTTTGAACCAGCTCCAGTTAATTCAAAATGCTGCAGTATGACTCAGAGGGTTGCAAGCGACATGACCACATCACATCTTTCCTGCAAAAACTGCACTGCCTACCAGGCCAGATTCTAAACTCTGATTTTCAAGGCCCTTTGACAAAATGGACCAGAATACCTAAAGAATAAGGGGCATGTTTACAAATCTGTGTTAGCTGTTAATGCATACTTGCAAGTGTACTAATGGGTCTGTCTCCATGCCTCAGGGGGTTCCCCACTCTGTCTCAAGTTGAAGAAGGCTTAGTCTACAGGTGGACCTTTTGGTCCCCTCACCAGTTTTCTCCTGGGCACCTGAATGATTTTCCACTGTGTGTATGGGAAAAATGGTTTGTATATACCCCCCAGTAGTGGTCTTTCCTGAACAGGTGAGACGTCCAGATGTCCCTCATGAAGCTCTCAGTTTACAAAATTGGTATTGCCCAGTCTGTTCGGTCACAGGTAGCTTAACGTTTCACAAGCAGACCCACATTTTGACCAAATCTATTGTCAAAAGCTATTGCAATAACACACTGCTGCAAAAGCATCAAAATGTTTTTGCAAGTTCCTTTTTGTATATGTTTAGCCTGTGTGTCTGGCGTTAGTGGGAACTTTTCCAGTTAGGAAACAGCAGCTCAGTGTACTGTCAACCAATGACAGAGTCTGCAAATTGGGACATTGTAATTAGAGGTTGTAGAAGAAACATGGTTCATGTGAAACTTTTCTGAAATGTTCCAGATGTTTATAAAATATTGTTTTGTTTGAAAGAGATGTGCGTGGGGAAACTATAGGAACCTGTGTGCATCACAAATTAAGTTGAACAAAATGGGCATCAGCATGAACCTCCCAGTCATCTGGAGAGTGGTTTCATAAATGTGCTCCTAGTTTTCACGTGCCTATTTAATCTCTATTTTACCAATTAAGTACACAAATACATTAAAATACTTGTGCAAGAGCAAAAAGCACGTGCATAAATGTAGGCACTAGCAATTGAGGACTGGTGTAAATATTAGTGCATTCATACCACACGTATGCACATAAATTATGGAATTTTATAATCTGTGCAAGTAAGTGTGGACTTTGCCCCATGAAGCTTGCGCACATACTTTTACTCTAGCCGGCATTTTATGTCATTTAGGTATTTAAGTATCCATTTATGCACCTAAATGACTAAAATACCAACATTTATGGCACATTCTTACCTTTTAAAACTAGGCTGCTCCTTATGAAATTATTTCCCCCCCCCCCCCTTACTGTGCCCACAAGAAATCTTTCTAGAAATGAGGATCACAAATTAGGGAACAATTTTCAAATATCTCATGTATCTGTAACGTAGGGATCAGCACAGAAAAAAGATTCTGGTTCATTTTTGGCTCATTTTCAAAGGTTTCCCCTAATTTTTGGACTTTCTTTTACATATTTGTTTTAAGAACAGTTTACCATAGTTGATAATGTGCATTCATTCATAACTTAGTATGTGTTAAATTAATTTGGTGTGCACTAAGAGGCAATTTTACAAAAGTGTGCTAAGCCATTAATGTGTATTTCAGCACACAGTGCAGGCTGTGGCATTACCGCTCAGGCGTGACAAGCTTGTACTACATGCTAATTCCTGTGGTAACCACAAATCACACCTTGGGGAGGGGGATGGGTAGGTTGGGGTGGAGAGTGGGTATGAAGAGTACATTGCAGTTAGCGCAGGAGAACATAACACGCACTGTCAATGTTGCAATTAGCAAGGGTACACTTAATGATGCCTCAATGGTTGACATTAAGTGCATCCATGTTAATTGCACAGCATGTTAAGGCACACCTCTGCGCCTAACTGCTGAGAACAGGCTGACCACACCTCTGACATGGAGGTTTTGCACTTACCACACCGTGGTTCTGACGCTAAACGCATGACAAGGGCATGAAAACCTAATACACTTTATTAAAAGGGCTCCCGCATTTTTTAAGATACAGTTATGAACCAAATGCATACTCATCATACTTTGTAGCTAATTTTCAGAAGACAAATTGCTCAATTATGTTTTGAAAATTTTCTAGAGACTTGAGATGTATACAGGGGAAACATTTTTTAAATTTGTTGGCCTTTTTCCACAATTACCTGACAATGTTTTCAGGACGTTTCACACATTTGTGTTAAATAAATGTTTAACATGTTAGAACCTTTTAATGCATGCAAATTGGCTTTACATGCGTTGACTCATAGGATAACCTGTTAGATCGATTTTGCGTGCACTACATCTGAATGTGTACTAACAAATGCAATTCCTACTGGAGGCATAAAGTATATGGGCTAAAGGTATCCACATACTTTGCACCTACTATTTCCCTGGGCAGAGGTGCAGGCTACCATAGATACTTTTGAAACTGCCCTGCACGAATACTGTTTTAAGCCCATTCCTAAGCCTAAACACACACCCACTAGTGGTACTCATGGCTATGTTTAACTGGACAAAGCATGGCAATTTACAGATAGGTCAAGCTTTCTGGATAAACAGCCTTGAAAACTGCCTTCCACACGTCCCGTGGCTACTCGAACCGTTCACTGATTGTGAGTGAGAGGGGCTGGAAAAGCCCTTCTCTGCTGTTGTCGACATCAGTCTTAAAGGAGGAAAAGCTCTCTAAACACTGAATTATTCTGTTTTCTGGAACACAAATCGGCCAAAGTCTAGTGGGTACTAAAACTGAAGAACATTTTTTTTAATATTATTAATCCAAGCGATTCTTGTTTGTCATTTGTGGTACTTATTTAAAAATTATTATTATTTTAGTTTGCATTGATTGGCAAACGAAGATGTCTGTAAGCTTCCCAGGTTTGAACTGTTTAATCCAGTGAGCAGCGTTCTGTGTGATACTCTACGTGAACACACACATTCTGAGGCACTTCTCAGAGCTTTTTGAGGTGGTGCTCTGTGGTATTAAGTACCGGCACCTTTTTCATTGCCTGCTAAAAGGTATCCAGGGTCCTCATGTATTAATGAAAGAGGCCTGTATATTTTTAGCTAGGAAAAATGAACTGGTGCTCTCCATATTTAGCACTGATCTATTCACTATCTTCCTGACACCGTTGAGCATATCGCTAGGGAGTACTCCGCATCTGCCTCACAAGTTTTGTTTCCCTAGCTGGCATAATGCAAAGACAATTTTGACCACAGAGTTGTTGCTGTAGAGCATGGGAGGCCTGACAGAGCACAAATAGACTTGCAAGGAGGCCTATGAGAAGAAAGGTTAAATGAAGGTAAGCCATTTGGGATGGTTCTATCCTACGTCAGACTCCTGAGTGACTCACACCATGACTCATTGGACCCCGTACGTCCATTAATCTATGGTATTCGGTAAAGATTTAGTATCGGGGTGGATAACTTTACCATTTTCTGTTGAGTGCAGCCAAGATGAATGGTTGTGTACTGGCTAGACAAATCTGAATCAGCTCCTAAGTTTTAAGTCAGGGTGTGTATGTGTCATGGAATTATAGATTCAGAGTAAACAGAAAATCTTTCTTTGTTAGGAGTTTATCATGCTAATCTGTATTATGAGTAGGTGGAGAAACCTGAACTAAAGATAGTAGGCACAACTACCACAACTATGGAGTACTGAAAAATATATCCTGCACTGTATGAGAGAGAAAAACCCTAATGTTTCAAAAAATGTATTGTACAGGAAGTATTCCATACTTTTACTACAGGAGAATTTTAATACTTTTTGTAATGCAATCTGCTATAAATCTGATGCACAGTTTATACATGAGTGGAGAAGGTTAGAGCCGCAGATAGAGAACCAGCAAAGTCAGTGTTCAAGTCTTACTGATGCTCCCTTGTGATCTTGGGCAAGTCACTTAACCCTCCATTTTGCTTCAGAGCACAAATTTAAATTAAAAGCCTTTTGAAGTCCTACTGAAAAGGCATCAGCCAAAAAAAAAAACCCCAGGAACCACTTTTGTGATAAGTACATTAATAATACCCATGTCCTCAACTGGTTTGTACTATAGTCATCATTAAGTTCAGGTATATAAATCAGATTCACTTCTTTAATATATTAGGTGCCATTAAATATTTTTAAAGAGACAATAAACCTAAGATCATACTGCATGCACAAGAGCTATTAATCCCACTACAGGCTCTGAGGGAAATCTGTGGCCTCTCATTTTTTAGATATCAATGTTATAAAGGTCCTACAAGATCTTCATCAGTATTTTTACTGCATTGCTCCTTTAGGGTTGGACTGTTGAGTTTAGGTTAGTGAATTTTGTTCTGTTCTGTCCTTCACTCTTTCACTCTTCGGGTTTCTGGTAAGTTGCTGATACTGCAAGAAGGACCAAGAAAGTTACTTCTTAAAAATTCTGAAAAAAAGTAAGAGAGACAATGCATGCTCACAGAGAGAGCCTTAGGCGAGAAACTCAGCTCATAAGAACCAGCATGCAAGCAGCAATGTGATGCAATTTCTGAGTTTTCGGGTTAAAAGTCACTTTTTAATGCTCTGTCACTTGACAGTAATTATGGTCTGGGTCTTAGCGTGCTTCTTTCAGGACCTGCTTTCACTAGACAAACCTTCCTATTGTTTGATGTCAGGTCTTGAAGAAATCATCCTGAACGTTGTGTTTTATTAGTTAGGTTTTTTCTTTTTTACAGTATTCAAGAGGCCCTTTGCTTCATATGGGTTCTACTTGCCTTTTAAAAGGTTGATTAGTAGAGATGTGCAGTCATTAGCATGTATCTTCATTAGTGCGTCTTAAAAAATTTAGGGACCCTTTCATTAAAGTGTGCTAAGTGGTTAACACAGGAATAAACACATGGTAGCTGTTAGCGCAGGCCCACAATAATTGCTGCCGTGAGATGACTGTTACCGCATGTTAATTTCCATGTTAACTTGTACATTGTGCAATGGGGCAGTGACTGGGTGGGGGAGGGTGGAGAGTGGTGCATGTTGCAGTCAGCATGCTAATTGTCAATGTTGATAAAAGTGTAGGTACACAATGTCACCTCAATGGATGGCATTAAGTGCACCCGCATTAATTATGAAAGCCACTGCCGCACGTTAGGATATGTCCAGTGCAGTTAATGCTAGGAACATGCTGGTCATGCCCCCAATGGTTAGTGCACAACTTGCACTTACTGTGCATTACGTTTTACTCAAAAATGCACAGTAGGCAGTGGCATAAGAAACAATGAGCAAAGGTTTGCTGAGGGCTCCCCGTTGCTGGCTTCCTTTGTGTGATGGCAGCAGTGCGGCAAACTTTATCATATTTGCCACGTTGCTCCACTCTTGTAAGTTCGCTGTGGGGAATGTAGGCCCAGCGGCTGTTTCCAATGGAGAATTTACAAGCGCGGAACAGCGCAGCAGACATGATAAAGTAAGTTTGACGGGCTTCTCCTGCCACCACTGTGTGGGCTGCTTTCTGCCCAGGTCCTCCTGCATTTTGGGGGCTGCTTGGGCAGAATTTACGGTAGTGCCAGTAGATGCAAAATCTTATCACATTTTTTTAAAAGTGTCCCCTTAAGGCAAGCAAAAATGATCAACTATGTGTTAATTCATGTGCAATTGATTTACATGCATTCCAACTTTTTTTTTTTAATGAAAATGAAAGTGTGAAACTGACAAAATCAATGAAAATTGGGGGAAAAGAACACATTTTCCTAAGATAAAAAATATTTTTTTTTGCCTGTGCATATACCAGGTTGGAATACTTTTGGGGTACAGAAGGATATTTTCAAATAGAACTTTCCATGGGCACTATATACAATTTTCAGAGAGACTACATGCCATTTTTTTTGACAACCAGCAAGTGCTAAGTATATGTGCTAAATTAATCTGTGTATTTTCCCCTACTATTTGTGTGGTTATCCGAGCGGGATAAAGGTAGTGCACCATGTTTTCCTCTCCTGCTGAATGACACTCCTGGGAATACCTCTAAAAGTCCTCCTGCCCTAGAATGTCATGCAGACCTTAAGCCACTCACAGGTGGACAGTGCTCAGCCTAGCCATTTGCCTGCAGAAATGGCTTTGAAAATTTTGGGGCCAATTTTTCTGAACAGCCAGTATTCAAATACGACAGCAGTCAGTCGTAGCACATAAATATCAGTGGGATATTCAAGGACAGTGTCTGGATGGGAGCTGCCACTGAAAATCCGAGCTGATACTTATCTGGTTAGCGTGATTTTCAGCCGGTACTTGCCAGATTGCAACTTTCATGCAATCTAACTTGTTCGGGCAAGGGTTGTTCTGGCACTTATTTGGTTAGTACATCCTTGCTCTTCCCATAGACCACCTCTGCATTATCTCGATAGTCCAACAATCTAGATAGTCCGCTGAATATTGTGTCCGGCCCCCTAGCTGGTCAGCCTCCTGTTGGTCAGCCAGCTAATAGCTTCAAATATTGGCCTGTTTGGTGTTTAAGGTCAAATAATTGTTCTTTCTTTTTAACTTGCTATTCTTCTCCCTTGTCTCACCTGTGGTTTGCTTACATACTCTTGGAATGGGAAGGGATGCAAGGATCAGACCCACAGAACACGATTTATTTTATTTATCTATTTATAAAAGTTTTGTGTAGCATCTTAATGCATAATCAAGTAAAATGGTAAAACCAGTTCCGGCCTACCTAGGCTGCTCATTACCTCATAAGACTTACAACTGATCTCTGCCTAAGGAGCTTAAATATAAACTACTTATCATACTTATATATTTTTAAATTCAAAAGTCCAGCACTTTAGGCCGTTTTTATTAAGGAGATGAACAGGGCAAACATTTTTCTTTCACTTTCAATTCATTTGGGCTTTTTTCTCTGGGTTTTGAATGGTTCTTTTGGCTTGTGTCTTACATTCATTTTAATAAAATGTTTTAACGTGTATTTGTGCAAAAACAATGTTTCTATAAAATATCAATCCAATAAGGGAATCAACACATTCATGTTAGGAAAAAGGCCTCAAGAAGACATTAAATCATAGTTGATTAGAGCGTTTTTATCTTAAACTTAACAAACTCGACATTTCATCATTTGTCTCCTGGGCTAAAACCTTTTTTTGTCATATATCTGACATTCAATTCACATATAATTTCATATGAACAGTTACCAAATCTCTTGTTATCTAATTTATCTATCCAATCTCAGTAACTTCAATAGGCTTCACAAGCATTAAAAAAACTCCCCCCTCACTCAGTGCCATCAATAACCACCCTTCAACCAGCACCTGACCCTCCCCCTCCTCCTACCCTCTTAACCTCACCAGCATTTACCCGGGAATATAATGATCAGGGCAAGAGCGATCCTCCTTATACTCTCGTTCTGTTGCTGCCCAGGGTCAACATCGTGGCTCTTAGCATTGGTCTCATAGTACAACTATTAGGGGGTCAATCTGCAAATAAAGCAATTGCTCAACACCATACGCTAAAACAGCGCCTCTTTGTGAGCACTAATGAAATGAATGCTCATTAACGAATGCGGAACCCTAATTTTTAACTTTTAGTTCACGTGAAAATAAACGTAGGTGAGAGTGGGGTGCTCTAGTAGGCTTAGCTGCTGGTTTAAAAGTTCACTGAAAAAAATGTTGAGTTTCAGGAGAGAGAGATCAAAAACTGAATCTGGGGTTACCGTGGAGGTAAAAAGACTGACTGGATGCCAATGTCAGGAGATACGGGAGCACCCGTGCATGCTCAGTGACTGTAAAGTTCAAAGGCTAAGAGCTCGTCCACAGGACTTCAGATATAAGTGTGCCTGCATCTCCCCTACTTGTCCATGGAGAACAGCCCTCATCTGGTCCTGAGGAATCTCTCTGTCTCTATGGATCGATTAAACACATTTAAAGAAGATCCACCAGAATCTCTTTGAGCTCCCTCAGTATCTTGGGATGTATCTCATCTGTCCACTTTTAGTTTTGCAAGTTCTTCATAGACTCTTACGTGTGGTGTCTGTTCCATTGACATATGCACCTTCCTTATTCAGCCTTTTCATTCTCCAGGATTTTCTTCCGTGAACGCAGAACAGAAATATTTGTTCTGTATTTCTGCTTTTATCTCATCATGCTGCACACAGTGCTCCTCAACATCTTTCAGTCTTACAATTCCACCTCTGGCCTTCTTCCTCTCTCCAACATGTGTAGGAAAAAGTGGTATACAAATCTAAATAGATAAATACTGTATCTAAAAAAAGTTTATCATCTTGTTTTACAACTTTAGCCATGTTTTCTTCTGCCTGTGCTTTTGCCATTCTGATTTTTCTTTTTGCCTCTTTGAGCATTCATCGGTATTCTTTTCTGTGTTCTTCTTTTTGTGATCTTCTGTATTTTGTCAATGTTATATTTTTTGCTTTTATTTATCTAGCCACTTCCTTGGAGAACCATATTGGTTGCCTTCTCCTCTTGCTTTTCTTGACTTTCCTAACAATTTTTGTAGCCCCTTTCAGTTTGGCCCAATGCTTTTCCACTTGTCTTGTTTCCTCCAATCCTGCCAGTTCCTCCTTCAGGTACTTTCCCATTTTACGAAAGTCAAAGTGTTTGAAATCCAGATTTTTGTGGGTCTGTACTTTGAGGGCACCCCTCCCAGGGCTGGTGCAAGGACAGGAGGCATCCTATGCAGACCTCATCCTTTGCGCCCCTCTCCGGCACCCTTTACCGCTACTGCTGCTCCTCTCTGAGACATGCAGCAGCGGCAGTGGCCGCAAACAGCCCCACAGTGCTTACCTTGAAACTTTGGCACCGCATGGCTGTTTGCTTCCACCCCCTTGGACTGCCCAATGATGACTTCCTATTTGCAAACAGGAAGTTGTCGTTGGAAGGGTGTAAGCAAATAGCCCCATGGCTCTGAAGTTTCAAGGTAAGCACTGTGGGGCTGTTTGCGGCCATTGCCGCTGTTGCAGGTCCCAAGAGGGGCATCAATGGTGGCAATGGTGCCCCTGGAGGCCAAACTCTAGGTGACTGCCTAGTTTGCCTAATGGCCCTGCACCCACCCGGACATTAGACACACTGTCTCCATTTCTGAACAGTAGATTCACTGCCATCCTTTTCTGCATGGGCTCCTTCAGCACTTGTCACTTGGCATCCACAATCTTTACTTCCTTCTGATTCTGCAGTCCACAGTCCACATCCAACAGGTTGCAATCACCTAGCAACAGCACTTCCTTTTCATTCCCCACTTTTGGATATCCATAGCCTGATCTTTGTTTCCTTTAAGCTGATCTGAAGGCAGCACTATGACCCATTGCTTCTACCTTTCCCCAAACCTTCTGCATTGTTGTTGCTTTCATATTGGTTTTCACATAAAGGGCTACAATCCTTTCGGACATCTCTATCCCTCCTAAAGAGATTATAGCCTGGTATTAACATGTCCCGTTCATGGGACTCATTGAACCATGTCTCCATAATAGCAACAACATCTAAGTCTGCCTCTACCATTAGAGCCTGCAGATCCAGAACTTTGTCTAGAATAGGTGTATTTGTGCTCATTGATTTTCAGAGGTTTTTTTATTGGCTTTTTTATGTTCTTTGTAGCCTTTTGCCTATTCTCTTTTACTTTGTTGTTGAAAAAAGAGTTGCTTAGATGGCTTATTTTATTTTACAACCACCAAAATACAGGTTGATCCCGGTGATAATTCCAACTGTGTACTCAAATGTATCACCCAAAATTTATTCACTTTTTCAACTTTTTTTCAAATGAAGATATTCATAATGAAGAATTACATATTCCTTCTAATAAAAAATAGCGGAAAAGACCTCGGAGATGTCCCTTCAGGTGTCCAAAAACCAATTTAGGCTTAAGGCACTCTTCCTCATAGGTCAGAAAAACCCCTTTCATTAGTCCACAACTTAATATTTTGAACTCTTCACAATAATTTAAACAATTGTCAACTTATCTGAGAGAATCTTGTTGAGAATGTATTGACGTGCGACATGGCCGCGTTTCGTGATTAAGCTGCATCAGGAGTGTGTCCTCTAAACAGTTACCACAAGTTGTAATGAATATGTAACACTAAATACGTATTTGGATAAAAATTATTAAACTTATAAAAAAGCTTTTATGAGTGGACTACTTCTTCTATAATAATGGCTATATCAGATCTATATTCGATAAATATTGAAGTCCACTTGTTAATTCTGTTGAAAGCAGTAACACAAATACCACTACTAGCAGGATAAAACACTTTCCCTCTCAAGACGAAATTACTAATCACTGAATGAAACGAGCTGATTGGTACAAAATTTAGTGCAAGCTTTTGAAACTGCTATCAGTGCTTACTGCTGCTCCTTTAAAGGGTAGCACCATCCCAGCGAGACCGGAAATTAGATAACGTGAACCCGAATCGTAATCACTTTAACTAATCCACATGGAGTTATGAAATGGCGATCACGCAACAATTGTTGGAGATAAATCATTCATTCGGTTTTGATGCTGAGCTTATTAGACTACCCACCTCCCTTTCATGTATATATTTTCTACATTTAATAAAACATTGCAAAATCAATAGATACATTTAATCCATTTGGATGTGGATGCATAGTAAATATCCACTTCGTTTCCAACTGAAGCAGTCTAATGTCAACGTTATTATAGAAGAAGTAGTAATTTGGGAGCGGCAGCGGCAGGAGGGGGATGCTGGCGGCAGGGAGGTCTAGCGCGGTGGGGGCTTCTGCCTGGGGCAGCAGAAACCCTTTGACAACCCCTAGTCTTAAGAGAGCTTTTCTCACCCCAAAAATTGCTTTTCTTGTTATAAACAAATTCTTTTTTTTTTTTGAAACTTTTATTTTCATTTTGCAACAAACAAAAGAAACAACACACCAAAGGAGACAAAACAATTATACAATAAAGAAAAGTAAACCCAATTACCCCCCCACCCCCACGCTTCTTCTCTAGCTGATTATGTCAGCATGTGAGCGCTTCCAAACAACAGTGATTGTACATCAAAACAATCAAAAGAGTATCTGCGATACAGAATAATCATGGGACAAAGATATATATAAATTTAGACAGTCAGATGAGAGCATTGAGCAGAATGTACATAGTCATTGAGCATCTTCCATTTAGACGATGATGAGGAGTCTGAATGGGGGAAGCAAACATACGAGGTATTTGTTCATATTTACTGTAGAGACAGACATGATTCCACCATTCATTGGGGCTCAGTTGGGAGCTATTTTTCCAGTAGTTCGTAATTTGGGATTTAGCAATGCCTAGCATAAAGTCCAAAAGGAAGTAAGCCTTTTTTGGAAGAGAGGGGATCCCCGCAGCTGAGCGAAGTCCCACTATCCTCCAAGAAAGGGGCTCTTGAAAGTGCAAAATAGACTGGATACGACCCCAGACCCGACTCCAGTAATACTGTAGTGCGGGACATTCATACATAACATGAGGTAGTGAACCAATGGCCGCATGACATGTCCAACAATTATTGCCCTGAGTAGTGTTCCATTTGGCTAATCTGTCAGGAGTGTAAAAACACCGGTGGGCTAGAAAGAAGAGTGTCTGAGTGAGTGAGGCGGATCGGGAGACCCGTGTCACTCTACTCCAGACAAGGCTCCATTGCTCCGGGGTCAAAGTCACATGCAATTCTCTCTCCCATGCTTTCTGCGCTATAGGGGTATCCCTAGTTATAGCATTACATAAGGTTTTGTAAAAATTTGATGCTACACCCGGTGAACTACCGATAGATCGGATAGTCTCCAACCAACCTTGTGTAGGGGAGGCCGATGGCGGGAGCACCTCAGCACTCCGAAGGCAATGCTGAAGTTGCACCAACTGAAAGTAGTGTTTCGCTGGGAGACCAAATTCAATTTGCAATTCACTAAAAGTTTTCCAGCGATCTTCATGGAACAACTGACTAGGAATCCAAATGCCCCTAGTGTACCAGGGGCTCCACGCCATCGGCTTATTTTGTATTCGAAATCGAGTGTTGTGCCAAAGTGGGAGCTTGTCTAACGGACAGAGTCGGGAGTCTAAAGATTGCATAAGATTATTAAAGGCACCTAAGGTGTCTAAAAGCATTGGCGGAAGGTGGGAGTCTGATGGGAAAGTCATACCAGGGAGAAAAGTAAGAGGAAGCGGTTTGCAAAGGTCCTCTTCTATGTCTAGCCACACAGGTCTACTCGGTACTGGATCTTCCAGCCAACGAGCACCTTGTTTGAGAAGAAAAGATTGATGATACTTCAGGAAATCAGGGAATCTGACACCCCCATTTTCCTTATCTGCTTGCAGCTTATGTTTCGCTATCCTAGGTGTCTTGTTTTGCCACAAGTATCTAGTCAGAAGGCCCTCGATATCTTTATATATACGTCGAGGGAAGAGACAGGGCACCATTTCTAAGATATAATTCACTTTCGGAACAATCATCATTTTTATGGTTTCTAATCGACCCACCAGGTAAGCGTTAAAGGAGTCCAGCGGTGAGTAAGCGCCCGGACTTTAGAGGTTAAGTCTTTGGCATTGAAGGAGATAGTGTCTTCCAAAGGAGAACAATAGTGAACCCCAAGGTATTTGACCATGCGAGGTTGCCATAAAAAGGGGAAGGATTGCATATCTGCCTGATGAAGCAAAGGATTTAATGGAAAGGCTACCGACTTGGTCCAATTTATCTTATAACCGGACAGTTGTGAGTATTTACCGATTTGCTCTAGGATAGCCGGTACTGAGTCTATAGAGACAAAAAGCATAAGATCATCAGCATACGCTGAAATTTTGATTTCCCTATGGGTGAAGGGGACTCCATGAATCTCCTCCGATTGCCGGATTAGTAAAGCCAAGGGTTCGAGTGCAAGATCGAAGAGGAGTGGAGACAGTGGGCATCCCTGGCGAGTGCCGCGTTGAAGGGGAAAAGGCTGAGACTTTAAAGCATTTGCACATATACTGGCTGTAGGCTGAGCGTACATGGTGCGAAGACAACGGAGAAAACCTTCCCCGAATCCGTACCAGCGGAGGACTGCAAACAGGAAGGGCCACTCTAAGCGATCAAAGGCCTTCTCAGCATCAAGTGAGAGGCCAACAAATGGGCGATCAAGATTAACTGCGGTAGTCAATACATGGCATAGAGTCCGAGCATTGTCAGCAGTTGATCTACCAGGAATGAAACCGCATTGATCTGGGTGTATTAAGGTAGGCATCCTATCCGAGAGCCGGGTAGAGAGAATGGTGGCAAAGATTTTATAGTCCGCGTTTAGGAGGGAAATTGGACGATAATTAGCTGTTAGTTGCGGGTCTCTCCCCTCTTTCTCAAAAACTACTACATTTGCCATTGAAAAGGACCCAGAAGGAGAACCCTCCTCGGCCAGAGCAGAAAAATAAATTTTCAAAACTGGAGCTAAGTCAGCGTGAAAGGTTTTGTAGAATTCAGCGGGGAGACCGTCTGGGCCTGCGGCTCGACCTGAGGCACATTTCTTGATAGCAGAATGAATTTCTGAGACAGTAAATGGTGTGTCCAAGGCCACTCTATCTTCGTCAGATAGGGTCGGTCTTTGTACTCCTGAAAGTAAGCGTTCAAATACATCTGGCTCAAAATCACATTCAGATTGATAAAGCCGAGTATAAAAGTCACGAAAGAGTTCTAAGATTTCGGTATCTTTAGTGACCAAGCCCCCCCCCCGACGGATTACGGAGGGCGGTAACACGCTTGGCTTCTTTTCGACCTTTTAGGGCATTTGCTAATAATTTGCCAGCACGATTATTTTCCCGATAATATAGCCCTTGTTGTGATTCAATATTTTTAACAGCAGCAGTGTGCAAAAGCTGATTGTATTGAAAACGCAAGCGTTGTAAACGGAGTAAAATACATGGGTCAGTACGGGACGTGAGGAGACGCTCCCCAGCTTGTATCTGCTGCTCTAGAATCAGTAAATGCTGCTTTCTTTGTTTCCCCTGCCGAATTTGATAGCTAGTTATAGTGGCACGGATAGATGCTTTAAAACCCTCCCACCAAGCCCAGCCCGCTGTGTCATGGGGTGAGTTAAAACGAAAATAATCTTGGATAGCGGCCTTTATATCAACCTGAAAATCTTTTTGACCCAGTAGGGATCTATCAAAAAACCAAGCTCGGGGAGAATCGTCCCGCGCAGTGACACGTAATGATAAAGATATGGCAGCATGATCTGAAATATGGAGAGGATGAGTCCTAGTCGTGTCTACTTGAGAAATCAGTGCTTGGAAATGAGAAAGAAATCTATTCTAGATTGGGAGTGATGGGGGGCAGAAAAGAAAGTGAACTCTAAGTCGGAGGGGTGAAGCAGCCTCCATATATCTACCAGCGCAAGATCTTGCATCAGAGCTGTAAGGGTAGCAAGACTCTTGGGTGGACTACTCGTTCTAGGCGGCTGTCTATCTATCAGAGGGTCTAACACTTGATTAAAGTCACCACCAAGTATTAATGGAGTATTGGCAGAGGCCTGTGCCAACTGCGCAATACTTGCATAGTAAGCAGGGTTGTCCGCATTCGGGGCATAAATGCAAATACAGGTAAATTCACTATCTCCAACCTTAAGATGTACTCGGGCCCATCTACCCTCCTTGTCAGCGCTAGTATCAATTACAGTAGCTTGCAAAGATTTCTTAACCAGAATGGCTACCCCGCACCGTTTGGAAACGGCGGGAGAATAGGCAGCCACCATGTAAGGCTTAACATTGAGTTTCAGTGTTTCAGCAGAGTTTAAGTGCGTTTCCTGAAGAAACGCTAAATCAGCATGCTCATGGCTAAGATAGCTAAGGATTTTCTTTCTTTTGATTGGACTATTAATGCCCTTTACGTTGAGTGATAAAATTTTACATAAAAGCCATTCAGACAAGTTAAAAATTCTGAGCATGATAGCGCACCTAATTTCACAATGTCCCTCATATTGACTGTATCAGGCTGTACATATGGCATAAAAGAAAATAAGCTTAGATAATACAATGAAGCGCCCCACATTAAAAAGAAAAAAACCGCAGCGCGGTAGAGAAGAAGCAGAACCCCAAAAATTACTGGCGACCATGTGTCTGCGGGGAGAAGCCCCAGAGAAGGCCGAAATTGAAAAACACATAACCTGTAGGACTGTGCGTGCTCCGAATCCGACCGAGGCACACATCATGGAGGGAGAGGAGACCACAAAACAAGAGTCATAGAAAGAAAGAAAGAAAGTCCAGGAAGTCTCTGTGCTTGACTATGACCGCCGCATCGGGCCCTTCAAAATGGCGGACAGAGCCGGCGAATAAAAGTCCACGTCGTTGGATTAGCGCATCTGCTCTGCTTCTTTGGAGTCTAAAAATGTTGATAGTAGATCAGGATCTTCGAATGTCCTGGTTTGGTTGTGGAGAGTCACTCGGAGCTTCGCGGGATACAACAGGCCAAAGCGAGCCTGTAGCTGTTGAAGTCGAGGGCGAAAAGCAAGGAGTTTCTTCCGTCGGTCAACGGTAGGCTTTGCCAAATCAGGGAAGAAGGAGACTTTGTGACCTTCAAATTCCAAATGATGGTTCGCCCGGGCAGCATTTAAAATTTGTTCCACTTGTTGATATCGTAGCAAGCGAAAGATAATAGGCCGCGGGGTTCGTTCGGTTGAGCGCCATGTGGGTAGGAACACGGTGTGCACGATCGATTTCCAATTCTTTATGAAAGGTGATCTTCAGCAAGGAGGGAAGAGTTTTGAGCAGGAATTCTCTCATATCTCCCGCTTCCACCCCCTCCGGGTATTCCAATGAGCCTCACATTGTTGCGACGGGCTCGATTATTGCTATCTTCTAACTCCTTTTGCAGATTCTGTATCTGGCGCTCGGCCTTGTCCAGTGCGCCCAAGCGCACCGCGTGCGAGTCGAGGACCCCCGCCATATTGTCCTGCCGTAATGAGAGACTTTCAAGTCGGTCCTGGAGCACTCCAAAGTCTTCTCGCAGGGCTCTAAGCGCTTCTCCATTGGACTGCACCAATTCCTTCACGCCGCGTAGTTCCTCCAAAATCTCCAGGTGCATTTCGGGGTTTTCACGAAATGGAACCATCTTCTGTGGGGAGGACACCTCTGTTTTGGAGCGTTTTCCGTGAGAAGAAGAAGGAGACCCGAAGTCCAAGCGCGCTGGTTTATGGGCCGCCATCCCCCCCGAGGTACCCCGGTCAGCCCGGAGCGAAATAGTAAGTTTGTATAGGTATTAAGTCAGGATTCTAAGTAGGCCTCTCGGGAGCTTCAGCGCGAAGCGTCTTACCCGCTGGACATCAGGCTCCGCCCCCGTTATAAACAAATTCTGATGGAAATCATACATTATACGAGCTTTCTTTAATAGGTCAACCTTGAATTAGTGCAGTAAACAAAACGAATTTGTGAATGCAGATGTCCAGACAGGAGCAACTAATGTGTGTCTGGACATCTGCATTTCTAACATACCTAACTCACTTTCCACCTACCTGTTGAAACCAATGGCTGCCTAACCAGACAGATTAGGATCACATAGGCAGCAAAACCTATGTTAAGTCAGCCTGACTTTGCAAGCGTCTGGTTTTGTCCTGGTTGTATATTAGACAGTGATTAGCCTAGCAGTCCTTCAGGCACCATGTGTAATATGTGTGTGTATTGTGCCTGACTCTGTCCCCATCCCTGGTAAACAAAGCAACTGCTAAGTAGTCTAACTAATCTTTTAAAGTAATTTAAATGTAATTAGTAACCAAGCAGCTGAACTTAATTGAATTTAAAGGACTTAAAAAGTTTAGAAGGGATGTGAAGGAACTAAATATCAAGTATCTTGTATTATTTAAGTAAATGCTGGTGTTCCTCGGAGTCAGCTTTGTTGATTTCATTTAGTCAATAGTTATGTGACATTTCTAGAGCAGCTAAGTTGTCCAGTTTCAGGAGAAAAATGTTTTGGCTGCTCTTGCTTTTGAACTGAGGTATTTGTAGTATCTGTTTCTACCTATTGAAATCAGTGGTGCAGGTCCCAACATTCATCCAGATGGGGTTGTTAGAAATAAACTGAACACAATACTCCAAGTGAGGCCTCACCAGCGAATTGTACAGTGGCATTAATACCTCCTCTTTTCTGCTGGTAATTCCTCTCTGTATGCAACCCAGCATCCTTCTGGCTTTGGCCACCACCTTGTCACACTGTTTCGCTGCCTTGAGATCCTCAGAAACTATCGCTCCAAGATCCTTCTCCTGGTCCATGCACACCATCCTCTTTCCCCCCTATCGCATACAAGTTCCTTGGATTTCTGCATCCCAAGTGCATGACACTGCCCTTCTTCACATTAAATCTTAACTACTACTACTACTGAGTATTTGTATAGCGCTACCAGTCGTACGCAGTGCTCTACAGACATCTAAAAGACAATCCCTGCTCATCAGAGCTTACAATCTGGTGTAGATTTCTAGATGACATCTTTTTCCTATGGTCTAGCACTGCATCACAATTGGATTCGTTTTTGACATCTTTGAACACCCATAAACCAAACATTCAATTTACAGCTCAAATTGAACAAACAAAATTTCAGTTTCTGGACATTACTGTTTATTATACTTCTGAGAGATTTATCACTTCTCTCTTTCGGAAGCCAGTACAGAGAAATACTCTTTTGAAATATTCAAGCTATCATCCCATAGCATTAAAACGTGGCCTACCATATGGACAATTTCTATGGCTGCGACGAAACTGTTCAACCCTTTCGGAATTCTACCATCATGCCAATGATCTTAAGAACCGTCTACTTTCCAGGGGATATCCTTGGAAGATTGTAAATTTGGCCTTTAAATGGGCCAGATTTACACAGCATGAATGGCTATTTCCACCAACAATTAATGATCAGGAATTCCAATTCTCTGAAAAGTTAGAAAGGAATATCACTGGTGTTTTTCCTTATGTCAGAGGAGTTGCAAAAGAGGTTAAGATTCTTCATCGGTTTTGGCCTGTTCTATCCCTTCATAAATGTTTTCGTGACAAAGATTTCAGAGTTTCCTATTCCAGAGGGGCTAATTTGAGGGATCTTATAGTTAGATCTACCTCACCTGTTGACCGTCCACCCTTATCTCATGATGACCCGGGTCATTTTTGTTGTGGCTCATGTGTTTTTTGTGACAGCTCCCTTATAGGATCATCATGGCTGAACAAACACACTTCCCAAATATATTATTCTAAATGGCACACCACATGTCAGTTGGATCATGTGGTTTGGCTGAACACCGTTCCCGTTTAAATATGAAAACACTTACTGCTCCACTGGTGGAGCACTGTCTTCAGCATACTCATAATTTTGAATATCTACGTTGGCGCATATTAGATTATGCACCACTGGACCCGAGAGGAGGTAATCGGACATTTCGGCTGCACAAGTTAGAACAACACTGGATATATAAACTGGACACAATCTCCCCGTCTGGTCTTAATATGATGTTGGAATGGCATAGCATGATCATCCTATTACAGTTTTTTGGGACTTGACTGATCGTAATTAGTTCCAATCAGATCAGGGGGTTTCCTTTTCTGTAGGGTTTCCCCCTCTCTAATTGGTGGGTGAGTGACTGCTAACATTTGATAGGCTGACAAGAATTCTTATTGCCAGCACTGACGTCAGACGCCATTTCTTTAAACAACGCTGGATGGTTTCTCTTTGTTTAATTGAAGTTGGATGATAACAGGAGTTCCTTAACTTCAAGCAGGGTCGTCAAGGTGAGGACCCGAAATGTGACACGTTGTTACATGTGAATTCCTTTTACTTCACCAGCTCGAGAAATGAAAAGCTAAATGTTAAGTTTTGCTTACCTTAAAAAGTATTAAAGAGGAGCAGCCGCAGCGGGAAGATGGTTTTCCCTTCTGTCTACTTTTGTCACGGCTGCTCCAACAAAAAGAAACTTTTTCCTTTTTCATTTTTGTTCAGGTTTCTATATGTTGATTGATTGATTTATTCTTGACAAGGGTTTTGGTTTTGATATTTACAATCTAGTCCAGAAAAAACACAGAAGGTATAAGCAGGGGTAAAACAAGGGAAGAAAAAGAGGTCAGGTGAGTCAAGATCCAAAAGCAGCAGCGAAGAGGTAGTCTATTTTTCCAGCTTTTGTAGATATTTCCTCATGCTATCCCTCAGAGGAGTCTACACTGTTGCAAATTTTCATGTCATCTGCAAAAAGACAGACTTTTCCATTCAGTCTTTCAGCAGTATCACTCGCAAATACATTGAATAGTATTGGTCCCAGGACCGATCTCTGGGGCATACTACTACTCACCTTCCTTTCATCTGAGTAAGTTCCGTTTACCATCACCGTCTGTTGTCTGTCAGTCAACCAATTTCTGATCCAGTTCACCACTAGGATGTTCAGTTTATTGATACGCCTCCTATGAGGAACAGTATCAAAGGCTTTGCTGAAATCTAGGTAGATCATATCCATCGAATGCCCTGGATCTAGTTCTCTGGTCACCCAGTCAAAGAAATCAATCAGATTTATTTGGCATGATTGTCCTTTGGTAAAACCATGCTGCCTCGGATCATGCAACCTATTGGTTTAAAGAAAGTCCACTATTCTCTCATTCTGGAGCGCCTCCATTACTTTTCCTGCCACAGAGATAAGGCTTACAGGCCTGTAGTTTGTCACTTCTTCCCTATTACCTCTTTTGTGAGGAGGTACCACATCAGCCTCTCTCTAGTCCTGTGGAACTTCTCCTGTCTCCAAGGATCTATTTAACACATCCTTTAAAGGCCCTGCCAGAACCTCTCTGAGCTCTTTCAGTATCCTGGGATGTATCCCATCCGGTTCCATGGCTTTGTCCACTTTCATTTTTTCAAGCTGTTCAAACACATCATCTTCTGTGAATGGTATCGTATCTCCCATTTGTATATTTGTCAATCGCAAGTGGTCCTTCTCCAGAATTTTATTTTAGTAAAAACAGAAATATTTGTCTAGCATTTTCACTTTTTCAATGTCACTTTCCACGAATCTGTTCTCGGCACTTTTGAGTCTTGCAATTCCACCTCTGATCTTCCTCTTCTCCCGAATATACCTGAAAAATGTTTTCTCACCACGCTTCAGATCTTTAGCCATCTTTCCTTCTGCCTTTGCTTTTGCTATCCTTATTTCTCTTTTTGTCTCTTTTAGCTTTATCCTGTATTCTTTACTGTGTGCCTCTGTTTACAAAATTCTGAATTTTCTGAAAGCTGTGTTTTTTGCCTTTATTTGAGCAGACATTTCTTTGGAGAGTCATATAGGTTTCCTTTTCCTCTTGTTTTTATTTACTTTTCTTACATATGTATCTGTTGCCCTTTTATTGCCTCCTTTAGTTTAGCCCATTGCAATCCCACTTCCCTTACCTCCTCCTTCAGGTACTTTGCCATTTTACTGAAGTCAGCGTTTTTGAAGTCTAGGACATTGAGCTTGCTGTGATTGGACTCTGCCTTGACCTTTATCTCAAATCATACCATGTGATGATTGCTGCTGCTCATGTGGGCACCCACCTGGATATTCGTCATGCTGTCTCCATTGGTGAGTAGTAAATCCAGCATTGAGCTTTCCCTGGTCGGTTCCATCACCATTTGTCTAAGCAATGCTTCTTGGAAGGCATCCACAATCTTTTTACTTCTTTCCAGTTTTGCAGAAGGAATACTCCAATCGGCATCAGGTAGATTAAAGTCACGCAATATGATCACTTCCCCCTTCATGGCTACCTTTGCAATATCAATAATCAAGTCTCTGTTTCTTCAGTTTGAGTTGTAGGCCTGTAGATTACACCAGTATGGATGATAATGCCATCTCCTCTTTCCAACACAATCCAAAGCGTTTCTTCTTTTCCCCACGTCCCCTGCAATTCAGCAGCTTTAATATTGCTTTTGACATATAGGCTATTCCTCCTCTTTTTATACCCTCTCTATCTCTTCTAACTAAATTATAGCCAGCTATGGCTATATCCCATTCATGTGACTCGTTAAACCATGTTTTTATAATGGCCACAATGTCCAAGTCCATTTCCACCATTAGAGCTTCCGGGTCAGGAATTTTGATGGCTAAGCTTTGAGCATTTGTGCTTATTGCTTTCCAGCATTTCTTGACTGGCCTGCCTGTATTTTGCATGGATTTTGTTGTATGTGCCTCTTCCCACTTGCCATTGATGTATGGCTTAATGGTGTGTTATTTCTGAGAGTGATGTCCTGTACTTGTTCTTTTCCATCCGTCACCCCCTTTCCCTAGTTTAAATGCCTGTCCACATATTGCCTGAATTTTTTTTAAATTTAGGTCCTTTTCCATGCGACAGGGAGATGTAGTCCATCAGCACAGTATAGTCTCTTGTTGTTTCATCTATTTCCCCCAGTTACCAATAAATATAAATCCTCCTTCATTGTACCAGGTTTGGAGCCATGTATTAAAGTTGTTTATGCAATGCAGCCTTTCTACCCCCTTACCATGAACAGGTAGAACTTCTGAGAATGCTATGGTGTTAGCAGTGGGTTTGAGTTTCTCTCCCATAATCTGGAAGTGCCTTTGAACTGTAGAAGCACTGTTTTCTAGCCAGGTCATTTGTACCCAAGTGGATGATAACATCAATTTTAGAGTGCTCACTTTCTTCACTAACTATGCAAACAATTTGGTTTGTATTCCTGCTGGCTGAAGAGCCTGGGAGACATTTGACCATTTTCTGTCCTTTTAACTGTGTTCCCAAGTTGGTGCCTCTGATGATGGAATCTTCAAGTAGTAGTAGTTTCCTGTTTTATGATTTTTTCTTCATATTTGGTGCATTATCAGTAGATTGAGCATTAACTTCTCATTTAAGGGCACTTCAGTTTCCACTAATTGGACACTCATTTTCTAAGGCAGAGAAGGCATTATGCAGGGATATCTCTTGATGGAGAGGGTGTCTCCGTGTTACAAGTCGCAACCTACCAGAGCACATTGTGATCCATTTGTTTCTGGGCTGTTTTATTCTTTGTGGGAGTGGTGGTGGATTTCTTTCAATTTGCACCCTAGAGGAGGTGTGTTTAATTGCAGCTAGTTCTTCCCTTAATAGAATCAATTCTTAATGCATAGCTCTTAGGCTTCAAATGATTCTTCTTAGAATGAATGCACCGCAGCTATTATATTGAATACACGACATGCTGATCAAGACGGTTATAAAGCAGTTCTAAGACAAGTTAAAAAGGTGGGTGTTACACTTAATTGGCAGACAGATGTCCATCTTTGATGACTATATTTATTTATTTATTATTTATTTTTATTTACATTTCTTATATACCGCACTATTCGGCATCAGCGCGGTTCACAGAGAACAAAATAAAAACCAGAACAACAAGCTGTTCGGTGTTACATATAACAGGAGCATAAACTTGGAAAAACATGGGAGAACTATCTACATGGAGTATATGATCTGTTTACTAGATAACATACTCAAACTATTTACACAAATTAGCAAGAATGTTAGTAACAATGAGAAAGCTGTGGTTACGTTTGCGGTGGGACTGTAAGTTTCACTTTATGTCGGGTAGTATTTGATGAATAGGTTGAATTTGAGGGCCTTTCTGAACTGGGCTAAGTCAGTTATGGCACGGATATCAGGTGGTAGAGAGTTCCAGCATTTTGGTGTGCAAAATATGAAAGCTCTGTTTGCTGTTGATAGGCTGCATGTTGTTATGGCCTTTGGCATTATTAGAGAGTTAAATGCTACCTGTCTTCTATTTCTGTTTGGTGGTACAGTTTGTATGAGCTCCATGAGTGAGTTGGCTGATAGACCATTGATGGCCTTGAAAGTGAGAATCAAGGTCTTGAACATAACCCTTCCATGTATAGGGAGCCAATGGAGCTGCTTGAGGATAGGTGTAACATGTTCACTCTTGGACGCTCCTTGTAGAACCCTTGCAGCAGTATTCATAGCAAGCTGTAATGAGCTCAGAGTGGATTGTGGGAGCCCTTGCAGAATGGAGTTGGCGAAGTCGAAGTGCGGTAAGATCAGTGCCTGGTAGATGGTTTTGAAGTCCTCTTGGTCTAGTAAGGAGCGTAGGTGCCTGAGCATGCGTATCTTGAAGTACACAGCTTTTACAATATTATTTATGTGTGATTTCATGTTGAGACGATGGTCCAGTGTGACTCCGAGGTATCTTATTGTTTCCTTAGTGCATAGATCAGCTCCCTTAACACTTATATGTGGTGGTGGAATGAAGTTGGGGTCTTTTGTGATAAAGAGAACCTCAGTTTTCTTATGTTGAATGCGGAGGTTCTGTGACAGGAGCCATTCTGATACTGCATCGAAGCAATTTGTTATAGGCAATAAATCCATTTGCACTGTGAAAAATGGCATGTAGAGTAGGATATCATCTGTGTATATCATACATTTCACATTGAATGATCTGATGATATTGCAGATAGGCTGCATATATATGTTAAACATGAGAGATGAAAGAGAGGATCCTTGCGGAACGCCTTGTTTTTGATGGAAGAGTTTTGATTCTCCTGTTGCAGATTTTACGTATTGCATTCTGGTGTCAAGGTACGATTTACACCAATCAAGTGTGGAGCTGCAGATGCCTTTCTCTTTCAGTTGCCTGAGGAGAATCTCATGGTTTACTGAATCAAACGCTGCTGCTATATCTAAGAAGATTAGAACAACGCCTTGCCGGATGTTGTCTATGCTAGTGAGAACATCATTGAAGAGGGTGGTAAGCAGTGTTTCCACGCCATGGTATTCTCTGAATCCATGTTGAAAATGGTCTAGAGGGGCTGCGGAATCTATGTGGTCTTGGATTTGGCGTTGTGCCTCTTTCTCAAAAATCTTTGCTAAGAGGGGGATACTGGCTATAGGCCTGTAGGAGTCAGGCCGTTTTGGGTCTAGTTTGGCGTTTTTTAGCAGAGGTCTGATGGATGTGAGCTTTAGTGCAGAGGGGAAGGAGCCAGTTGTAAATGAGAGGTTCATGATTTTTGCAATGAAAGGGCTAAATGCACTTCGAAGATCCTTTATCCAAAAGGCTGGGCAAGGATCGGTTTGCGCAGTGGTGGTGTTGAGTGAGGTGATTGTGTCTTCGATGTGTTTGGCAGAAGGTGTGGCAAGTGCAGACAGGGATGTTAGGCAGGATGTTTCTTGTACATTGATTGTTGAGAGCTCATCTGTCTGTAGAAGTTTTAATTGCAAGTAGTCAGCAAATTCTTGTGGGTGAATGTCTTCTTTTTGTTCGGGGGATGGTTCCTTTGATAGTGATTTGACTAAATTGAAAAGGTCACGAGATTTGTTCAGTGATCTTTTGAGTGTATCCGTGTGGTATTGCTTCTTTCTGGTTATGATTGCCTCGCGGTGAGTTGCTAGGTGGAGATTGTAGGCTGTATGATCATCGATGGATAGTGATTGGCGCCAGCGTTTTTCGAGTCTTCGTAGGTGTGTAAGAGAAGACCGCAGTTCGGGGGAAAACCACGGAGCAGAGGTTATTTTCCTTGATATGTTCTTTTTGTGTGGTAGTTGAGCAACGGTGTTGAGGCTGTTGTTCCAGGTGTCAATTGACTCATCAAGGTTGAATGTTGAGTCATTGAGGAGTGGTTGGGTGCTTGACAGTATAAGTTCCCTGTTGAAAGGTCGAAAACCCCTTGTTGGGGCTCTAGATGGGTTGTTTAGTTTTCTGTTGTTAAGAAGATGAGTGTTGCTCAGGGGAATTTGTAGGTTTATGAGTTTATGGTCTGACCATGGTACATCGGTGATCGATTTTACAATGTTGCTGCTTTGTTCATAAACAGATTGTGGAACGAAAATCATGTCAAGAATGTTTCCTTTTGTATGAGTGGGCTCCATGATTAGTTGTTTATATCCAAGATTTTCAACCGCATCGAGGAGTGAGGAGGACTGGTTTTGCTGCAGTGATGGGAGATTGAGATCTCCCATTATCCAGTTGGGAGTGTTGAGGTTACTGGTATTGGCGGCTAGGTCTAATATGGTGGGAAGGTCGTTCGGGGAGCTCGAAGGGGCTCTATAGACCAGGTTGATAGAGCATTGTTTGTTCACTATAGTGATTATATCCAGGTTGTTAGTGCTATAGGAGTTAGTCATGTTGAAAAGGAGTTCAGACTTAGTGAGAATGAGTACTCCTCCTCCCTTCTTGTTTTCTCTGTGGGTTGTGTGTATAGAGAAGTTTGGTGGAATGAGTTGGTTAATGAGGACATTGTCTTCTTTTGATAACCAAGTTTCAGTGATCATGAGTGCATCAAGATCGTGAAGGGTAACTATATCTAGGATTACAGGCCATTTTTTTTGAATTGAGCGAGCATTTATGAGGGCACATTTTAAGCTTTGTGGGGGTGGGGATTTGTGTTGTTTAGGGTTATTGGTTTGGTGTATTGCAATGTGAATCAAGTGGGAATGCCGGATACGAGCTTCCCTACCTGGATAGTGGTAAGGGTTGCCTGACCATTTTTTCCATGGATTTTGAGGATAGGGATATGATTGGTGGAGGGAGAGTAGGCAAGGGAGGTCCCGAGCCAATCTGTGAGAAGGTAAAAACTGAGAAAGGTAAAGAGACATTTTAGTTTCTTGAATGGGAATGTGTATGGGTATCTTGGAGTCTTGAGTGGCAGAATACAAGTTACACTATAGGCTATAGTATATAGGCTATGCAACTCTGGGGTGGGTGGTAATTTAAGTGTCCCTGGCCAGTAGACCTTATATGAACTGAGGGTACACTCAGATTTCAGATTTAAAAAGTCTATGCAAGGAATGTAGGCAAACTAAATTTTCCTAAACTTATAACTAAAATTTAGGCTGTTTGCACTAGACTGTAGATCAAGGTGGCTATGAACAGATAGAAATGTGATAGAGACAGGAAGAAAGGAAGAGCAAGGGTTTTTTTGTTTTTGTTTTGCTTTTGTCCTCTGCCCTTGGTGCAGTTACCCTAACACACCATAGTGCCTAAGTAGTATTATAAGAGAATAAAACAGATACAGCCCGATTCTGTCCCAGACGTAGAACTCTCTGTATATCCGGTCTGAACTGGACATACAGAGGGCATCGCGATTCTGATCCTGCTGGGCACGTATAGCCCCGTGGGATCAGAATCACGATCAAGCCTGTGTGTGCATGCCGGGACTGTGATTCAGCCCGGCCTGCACGTACAGGTACTGCCTGACTAACTCAGTCAGGGCTTTTAAATGGAGCTGTGGCACCATGGCATCTGGTTGTCATGGCACCGTGGCTCCATTTAAAAGCCGTGATCCCGTCCGCCAGAACAAATAGTTTAATCCCTGCATTCTGACCCCCTATTTGGCCTCCCAGGGCCAGGGTCGGGCTGCGGGGATTGCTCTCTGCCCCCTGCTGCCCTTTCCCTGCCTCGATCCCGCCGATCCCCGACATCCAGGGAAGTTATTCCACCTCGGAGGTGGAATAACTTCCCCGCTCAAGTCGCTGGCCCCAGACGTACAGGGCCAACATTAGAATCGGCCCTGTACATCCGGGGCTGATGATTGCCCACTGCCTGCCCTAACGCTGCCTCCAGTCCTCCCCTTTCCTGCCCCCGTGTAGTTTCCCCATACAACCGGCAGGGAAGTTAGACACCAGCAGGAGGGGAATGAACCTGATAATAAATAGGCAAGGAAATTTATATCAAAAACCAGCCAAACAGTAAAGTTAGAAAGCTTAACTTTATAAAGTTACTGGATCAGACTGCTT
Source organism: Ichthyophis bannanicus (assembly GCA_033557465.1). Taxonomy (NCBI): domain Eukaryota; kingdom Metazoa; phylum Chordata; class Amphibia; order Gymnophiona; family Ichthyophiidae; genus Ichthyophis; species Ichthyophis bannanicus. Next base: position 430,725,705 of record CM066038.1, read on the forward strand.
GCTGGAGGGTACATTTATGAAAACTCCAGCACGGCTCTGTGATTTTTCTCAGGACATAGTGAAGAAACTCCAGTAACATGAAGGATTGCTGACAGCCTTGGACGGGATAATGTTCAGAGCTGAAGGCACTTTAGTAAATGCTCAGTCATCAATTAGAGATAGTCTATTATTGAACAATAAATTAGAAATGATGGAAAACTTCCTAAGAGCTAGGAATCTTAGATTTTTGAATTTTCCAGTTGTTTGTCTACTCTCTCCTCTGGAACTTAAAAAAAAATATTTCAAAGAGATTTTGCAGTATGCTAATTTTGAAGATTCTTCTATTTCTAGTATAAATTATTTACCACAGAACATTAACATTGAGGCTTCGGAAGGAGATGTAGACAAAATAGTGACTTTAGACAGTCTAGATTTGACTCCATTTTTAGAGTCTTCTTTGGATAATGTCTATAAAAGAGCAACTTTGTTGGTAACCTTTAGAAACAAAATGGAAAAGAGTATTATATTAAAACTGTATTTTGTTAATAAGGCTGTCCCCTTTTGTGGACAAATGATAAATATTTTTAATGATGTAACTAAGGCTACCCAACTTAGGAGGAAGTCTTTTTTGCAACTTACAGTTGTGGTCAACATTATTGGAACCTTGCATTTTAAGTATGTTGTGTAAAATATCTTCATAAAGAATTGGAAATATTCCAACTGTATGTCATCATAATATTTTAATGGTACGTTCAAAGGTATTCAACAACCAAAAAAGATGTCTGTGCAACTCAGACATAGTAATTTCTGAGAAAAAAAAAACAAAAAACAAAGTATGACCTGGACAGGATTAATGGCGCCTTTCGCTAATATTTGGTTGCGCAACCCTTGGCAGTGATGACAGCCTCCACATGTTTCTTGTAGCCATCTATACATTTCGTACATCTATCTGCTAGTAGTTTCTCCCACTCTTCAACTTTGATTTGTTCCTGCTCATGAATGCTTCCAGGAATCCTTTTACGAATGACAGATTTCAGCTCTTTCCAAAGGTTCTTGATTGGATTGAGATCAGGACTCATTGCTGGCCAGTTTAAAACAGTCCATTTGTTCCTTGGCTTGTGGTGTCCAGTAGCATTGCTTTCCTTATGGTTGATGATTGTAACATGAAACTAAAAAAAAAAAAGATGTATGGCAAATAAGGCAAAGTCTGGTCTTTGCCCAGTTTTCAAAGTTATATATTATGTTCAAATTCTACACTGCCTTCTTTTTTTTTTCCAAATTGTTTATTTAACCAATCGACAGGTTCAGCATGACACAAGAAGGAAGTGAAACACCTCTAATGTAACAATTCAAGAGACCAGCATAACACAGCACTGATGAAAATTCCATCCACAACAGAAGTAACTCCTAATACACTGTCAATAAACATTGTCCCCTTCATCCATTGGCATAGTCCCGGAATAACACAAAGTGGTCTATAAAACACAAATAGTTCAATTGATTCATAGCAAATGCTGCATAATAACATACATATGCTAACAATAGCAAAAATATAATAATACATTCAACGTTTGGAACAAAATGCTGCTCTGGACACTCTTACAGAGCCTTTGCTCCAACCTTCAAGAATATTTAATACAGAACAACCCCTCTACTACCCATAAACCCACCCAACATCCTTAAATAAACTAGGTCCCCATTCCTCAGTCACTACCAAAGAAGCTACCCATTTCAGATGCCCCTTTGGGAACAACCTTCTCCTATGATGCCCCATGCTTTTTCATTGGTCTGTGATGACTTCATTAAGAGGGGGAGAGTCATCATCAAGGATAGCAGCTCAAAATCCAAGTCAAAGTGGTTGTACCAGGAAGGCTACAAGGCAGCTAGTAGAATAATGCCAGCTCCTTAAGATGGTTAGCTCATCTGACTTTTTCCTATCCAATGGTGGCCCATGATGACATCAATGGAAGGGGGTACAATCATCATCACCAGCAGTTCACCATCTAGGTCAGCTTAGGCTACTTAACAGGAAGGGCTCAGTGAGCATAGATCCATCCTGGTCCCTGCAGATGATCAGCTCCTCTGGCTTCCTTCCTGTAAATATATTGGTCCAGGGGATTCATTTTGTTAGTTTGGCTGTCTTGGCTGATATAATGCTGCAAGTCCTGGAGGGTAACCAGGATGGGGTTAAAACTTGGCTAAATTTATAAGATGGATATGATGCAGATGGCTTTGAGTCCTGATGACAAGGAATTTTATAGTTGATGCAGCCCAATGAAGTTTTCCACTAATTTGCTGTTGAGTCTGGACCAATGACCTTCCAACAAAGGCAGCACACACAGTATGGAGGTTATTTTAGAAGCCCTATTTGTGTTTTGGATGTCTGAAAATGGGTACACAGATATCCAATTCACAAGGGAGTCCCTGGAGCCATTTTAGAAACCGGGTATATTGATGTCCCTAGCGTGAGGATGTCCAAGTAGAACAGGGGCACGGTGGAGACATAGCCTGGATGGATCAAGGGAGATGCACGTCATGGTGTGATTTCAGAAGGGCACAAGCACATCTGTCCCTGGTTGGTGAGGCATCCATGCCTATATCGGCTCCTGACCATGGATTGAGGAGCAAAAAAATGTTGGTTTCATGGTGACAACACTACTCGGTGTGGGGGGGGGGGGGAGGAGTACAATGCACTGTCATTGTTGCGGTCAATGTCAATATTTCCTGGGCAACGAAACTTGTATATAAATACAAATCCCAAATGAATTAATCCACCACTACATGTCTGAGTGTCTGCAATGTCATTAAATGTGGACGTTTCCCTTTAGGAAAACACCGGCCGGGTCATTCAAAAAGCTGTTTCTGTGGCTGTCCATATAGGGACGTCCATGTTTCTAAAATTGGGCTGAAATGTAAATGTCCCCTGCGTTTTCTCAGATGTTTAGCCCTGGACATCCCAGATTGCACCTGGATGCTCTTTCTAAAATGTCACTTCACACATATATTTTCACTTTGAAAACTGCCTAAAGCAAAATTAGCTGCAGAGACTTCTACCTACTTTTTCTATGGATATTTTTTCCAAATAAAGTAGCAAATCTAACTTTGAAAACATTGCAGCAATTTCTGTCCTAAACGCACCACAGGGAAATGCAATTTTCACTTTACCAGTGCATTTTTTTCCAGCACAAAAAAGGTAGCAGTACTTATATGCAGGGCTCTTTCATTAATACACAAGAATCAGTTTTAGCAGGCAATGAAAAAGGTGCCAGTACTCAGTACCACCAAGTTCCCTCCCAAAAAAAGCCTTTTAGTTAGGGAAGGCAAGGTCCATGGGTTGGAGTACCAGACTCATGGATTCCAGTCCTACTCACCGATTATGCAACTTAACAAGTCTTTCTCACTGTGCCTCATTTTAACCAATGGCTTAAGAACAACTTTGTTCCCTTTTCCCATTTAACGTTGTCTCGTTGTGTGAATATTATAAATATGCTATCAAGTCATCTCACTCTGTCGTTTGTCTACATGTGTTTCTAGCATATCATGATGGGAAAACATTGTAATACCAAAATGTAAGGGGGGAGAGGGGGGGTTCTTGACTGGATGAAAGATGCTGTGTAAACCCCACATTTTCATTATGTTGCTATATTCTCAGTGGCCTCAGTAGAGGCCAGTTCTAAAAATGCAGAGAAAATGAATACTTGGTATTTGCAAACACTGAAGCCCAGAGAGTCTTGTTTTGCAAAGAACACCTTGTAGTCTGTGCCCAGAGTGTTTCCAGTCTAGTCTCTGGAGGTAGATATCTGAGAAACACAAAACAAGTAATAGGTTGGACAATGTATCTATTCTGATTTAGAGTTTGCAGAATCTGGACCGAAATCTACAAAGGGCAGTTTCCATTGGTATTATAAACATTATGATATCATCAGGAGACTTCTTAAACTGGTATTAAGTACCAAGTAGACAGACAGGGTTTGACTTCACCTGATATTTCTAGTAAAGTAAGTGTTGGCATCCCAGGACAATTTTTTTTTACAAACATACTGTGCACCAAACGACTCCATTATCAGTATCAGCTCCATCAATAATGTACTTAAGAAACACTTCACTTAATGTTTCTGCTGTCATAATTGGATGAATTCCATTTTATTTTATGACTTTTTCAGTTTCAATGGTTATCTTTTTTTTTTTGCTCGACTAAGAAAAGATATCGCCAGAGCACTTTGCAGTCATTTGGATATTTTCTAAACATTTTTCACATGCTTTAATTCTGAGAGAAATGCTTTTTGGTAAAGGCACTTCGTAGTCATGAAATTGATATATAAAAAGGTTTTGTTTTATATTTAGGGTTTGCAACAAGGAAACAGTATGCTGGTCTCAAGGAACCATTGGTCTGACCCACCTTGGTACATCTTATGTACTTATGATGACTGCAACCAAAATTAAAAGTGATGCTTAAGAATGTATTTATTTTTAGTCAGTATTACTACTATAAATCATTTGTATAGCACTACAAGGCCCACACAGTGCTGTACATATAGATGTAAGACAGTCCCTGCTCATCAGAGCTTACAATCGAATCAAGACAAAACACATGGAGGCCAATTCAGATCTGGGAGCCTCCAGCCTGTCCAGATGTCCAGAATCTGGACAGGCCAGAATTACACCCACTTCTAATCCCATGAGGGCTACATGTCTCAGCAGGATGAGAATCGGGAACACCTGGCCTAAACAGGCCGGCTGCACCCCGATTCTGGGCCCTTGGATGTCCAGCCACTTACCCCACTAGCCCAGCCAGACTCCTGCATGGAGCAGCTCTGCTGTGGCATCCTGTTACCATGGTACTGCAGCTCCATGCAGGAGCTGTGATCCTCAGCAGACCCCAAAAAGTTCCTTTCCCTGCTGCCTAACCCCCGATCGGGCTTGCTGTGGCCAGGGTCGGCTGCGGAGAACCCCCTGCACCCTCTTACCTCTTTTTCCCTGCCCAGATCCAATCTTTACCACTGACTAGGGGGACCTGTTCCACCTCCAAAGTGGAATAAGTCCCCCGTCCAAATGGCCGACCCCGGAAGTAAAGGGCCAACCCCGGAATTGGCCTTGTATGTCCGGGGTCAGGTTCCCACCCATTCACCGCCCTCAGTCCTCCTCCGGCCCGCCCTCTCCCTCCCAGGAACAGAGCTTCCCATACCTCTCTGACGTACGTGCAGGGAGCTCTGTGGCCAGAATTGCACCCGGGCGTTTGGCGGGGATTTACATCCGCCCTGGACGTATATCCCCGCTAAACGTGGGTCAGAATGACTCCCATAGTGAAAATTGTGACTAGAGTATGAAAGATGCACATAAGTAGTGGATAAGAGTATGAGGAGCATCAGGATCCAAAAATCAGTATGTCATGTTGGCACTGAACACCCATACGTGCCGCTATGTTGTACTAGTTCATCATCAGAGTTAAGACTTAGGGGATATGTACTGTATGTAAGTTGTGGCAAGAAGGCCTATCCGGAGTCCGGGGGAGGACAAAGAGACAGGGAATTCACCCTAGTAAAGGGCCCCCTTTCACCGAGACAGGGTAGGAAAGCCATAAACACCCCCAGGAATCAGAAAACTTCCACGTGGACCACATTTCATGCTACCCCTAGTGGAATGAAGGGGAGAGGATTCAAGGCTCAGAACCCCTTAGGCAGTGAATGCTCCAAGCACTCAGGTGCCCAAAGTCAGGTTGATTGCCGTCACCTGAGTAGGGAGGGGTTGGGGCTAGAGCCCTGGAGATATAAACTTAAGCCAGAGTATGATTTAGTACTGGGAGGAGAAGCAGGAAGCCAGGCTGTCACAAGCAGAGGAACTGAGCTTCCAGGAGGAGAGAGTGCTGTATGGCATATAGCACGTCTGCAGGAGAGTTTGGAGCCAGGAACAAGAGAGACTCCAAGATCCCCCGGGAGGCTGTTAGCTGGGCACTGTGAGCAAGATGGGGAGTCAGAACCTATGCAGCTGGGAGAGCCCGAGGTGAAGCTGAATGATGAGGACACTCCCATGGACTGTTCCTTTTGTCAAGCTTTAAACCCGGGAACATACAGAAAGCAAGCCAGTCCTGAAAGAAAGTCTTCCAGGAAAAAGGTACCCATATTCCACAAGCAGGGTGGCCGTTATTCCCATGCGTTTGTAAAGGGGAAGTTTACGGGGACTAAGGGGCAAGCCTAGAACTGTAATCAGCTTGTTAATCACCTGCTGCTGGAACGAGGACACTGGGGTAAGCTAAAGAAGCTATTAGAACAAAGCTTTCTGTTGCCCCTGCATTATATCTGTTTACTTGGAAGGTAACCAAGAAAGGTTGGAAGCTGAATAGAAGCTAAACTACCACAGACTTTAAATGTGATTTTGTTTTTGTGCTTTAGCCAGCAAGGCTAAGAAGGGAATGCAATATCCTTGTTGGTAAAGACTGTGTATCTTGAACTATAGAGAACCTTTAAAACAGCATTTTTGTGTTTGGGTTTGTTTTTGGACAGTGCTCTACTTCAAAGAGTCTTGAACAAACAATCCTGTATGTGGTATGATCGAACCATTGTGTACAAAATAAATTTCTGTCATTTACCTTACCTCCTTGAGCCTGACTACAGCTTTCTGCCTGATGCACCCATGCAGCTAAACAGAGACTACAATTCCCAGAGGGCACTACAGGGAAATAGTTTGAGAAAGCTGAAAAAGCATATAGCAGAAAGTTCCTCTAATAACCACGCCTCTCTAAGCTAGAAGCGAGTGGTGGTGGCGTGACAAAGTATCATCTTGGAAATAAGGGATCTGATAGAAGTATGTTTCCCTTAGTACTTCAGGCCCTGTATGTTGGAGGCTGATGCTATTTTAAATTGCTATCATTAATAATTTAAACCATCTCCACTGAGATGTTCTCATGAACTAAAATTTTTAGCATCATAATAAAGGGATTTCTAATAGGATTAAATTCAGCCATTTGAGAGCAGAAAACACAGCTAAGTGTTTGGAATGCGTTTTATGGAGTGGAACAAGAAGCCATTAAAATGTTTGGTGGAAGGCCACAGGATCTATCCCACATCTTTGCTCATTATTTTCCACCTCCTTGCCCAGATCTCTTCCAATCAATCCTTTCCTGCATCCTCTATCATTCTTATTTATCCCCATTCTCCATTGGTCCATTTCCTTCTCTTATTTTCTCTATTCTCGCATCTAATTCTCCCATTCCCTTTTCACTCCCCTTATCTCAACTTTTCCTTCTCTTTTAATCAGTGAGTCATTTTCTATGAAGGATGTGCATAGAACAAAAATATCTGGTTCATTAGGGCTTTTTTCTCAAATTTTGGACTCTCGGTTTGTGTCACATAATCGTTTTGACAAATATTTAACATGTTAGATCTTTAACATGCACTAATTAATGTAACCCATTAATATGCAGGTTAATGAGCATTAACTCAGCATGCTAATAAACTGTGCATGCTAACAAAATGCACATCCCTGTCCTCCATATTCTAAAGGCTAGACATGAATGACATCTGTATCAGTGTGTGTTTTGCTCTGATAATATTCACAAAATTTCCAGCCTGTTTGCTCACTAAAGAAGGGATAGTTTACATTTTCCAGACTTTGACAGTTCAGTGCTAGATTCATAAATATACATTTTAGAAATTACGTCTAGGTGCAATCTGGTATGTTCAGGTCTAAACATTACTAAAATGGTCATCCCCATACAAGTTTTGTCCAACTTTAGAAGCTTGCAGGTGCCTGAGATAGATGGTGTCGGGCCCAGCCATGTAGAGACATCTCCGTGATCGAAGGTTAGGATGGGGACATCTATCCCATGCTGAATGCATGTCCATGCCAGCTCTTTTGCATGCGGTTACATACATCAGCATGTCAGTCTAAAAACAACTGGCCTTATTTCCTCTTGGTTTTCATTATGAGCATAAAAGGTATTCGGGACATTAGAGTATTTTTTTTCCACGTCCTGCAGGTGCTTAGATGTGAGAATGAAAGCCTTTCATATGCTTCTTCGCGTCCTATTTTAAAAAGGCAGATAGGTACCTATGTTGCTTTTATAAAATAATACCAAAGAAACTTAATTAAGTTTTAAACAAACGAAAGAGGTGGACCTCAAATTAGCAAGCCACACAGTTTCAGGCAAGCCAGACAAGGGAGATTACCCAGGCTATTAAGCCAGAGTACCATTAGATTTATCATCGACCCAAAAAAGACTAAGGGTTTAAAAAATGCCATAAAAGTTCATACAATAGTATATTTTCATAAAACATTCTCAATTTATTAATAAATACCCTGATCATTTCACCCAGTACATATCCTAAAATTGATCGATACATCATAATGCCACTCAAAATTCAAGCTGACTACGAAATCTTATCTGATCCATCCAACTCAATATTGTGTTTCAACATCTGCGTCAAGGATTCATGACCCAGAAAAATGGAAAAGTCACTCCAAGGACCACAATGGCAGGTAATACTCACTAATTACAAGGGCACCATGGCTCATTCAGCTGCCATTTTTGCCTTTAGAAAAGAGGCTTAAGAGGGCAATTTTCTAACAGGGGGACTAGGTTAAGTGGGTTGGAAGATATCTATTCCAAGTCTAAATGCATAAATGGGGTGCACTTCTTTTTTCTAATTTTGTATTTTTCTCTCTGATATATGTGTATGTTAATCTTGGATTTAGATTTCTAGCTTGTTTTACAAATGATGATACAATGAGATATTGCTCTACTAATTACATTTCCTGGTTCTTCTTCTAATTTTAGATTTCTATCTTTATCTCCATCTCTCCCTCTTCCTTCCTCCTTTTCTAGCTTCCCTTTCCAATCCAGATCTCACAGTTCTTTAATTCTACCTATATCATCCATTCTTTTATCTCTCTCTGTTGCTCAGCCTTCCTGTTCTAATTAACTTTTCCTCTTTCTCATCTTCCATCTACCCTTCTGTCAATCTCCCATAACCCCCTTTCTCATCTAATCCATGTAGTGCGCAGTTTGGAGAAGCAGCCTACAATTCCCTAGAAATCAACCTAGTTGACGCTAACATCCAACAAAGGACAAAAAAATTAGGCCAGGAGTCATATTGGAACCAGCAACTACAACTCACTAGAAACCAAGTGGGTTGGTGCTGGTAGGTTCGTGGTGGCTGGGTACGTTCCACCATAGTCAAGTGGTTTTAATAGCTGTTCAGATTCTGTTTGTTAGAGGACAATTAGGAGGTAGTTTATCAAAAGTCATTAACACATGTTTTTAGCAGTTTGTATGCATTAATGGCATCTTATAAAAATACTGACCAATGCACATTAGGGTTGCCAACCGGCCGGTTTTCAGCTGGTCTGGCTGTTTTTCCGTGGCCAAGGCCGGCTGCTGGCAGAGAACAGAAACCGGCCCTTGAAAAGCTGTTTTTTTGCTTTGGCCGTAAGATTGGGAGCAGCAAGAGCAGAAAACCGGCTTTTCTCCCATGCTCTGCAGCCCCTTCTTGCAGCTGCTGCTCCTGCTTCTTACACAGCAGTGGCTGCAATAAAGTTAATTTAAAAAGAAAAAACAACCTGTGAGGAGCCCTACGGCCCTATGAAACTCCTTCTGCAGCGCCCGCCCCCTCTGACATCACTTCCTTTTCAGCCCAGGTGCTGCAGGAGTTTCATAGGACCAGAGGGCTCCTCACAGGTTGTCTTTTCTTTTTAAATTAACTTTATTGCAGCCGCTGCTCTGTAAAAAGCAGAAGCAGCGGCTGCAAGAGGGTGAAACTGTACTAAAGGGTTGGTGAAGCTGTACTAAGGGGGAGGGGTGAAACTGCACTGGGGGGGCAAAGCTGCACTAAGGGGGAGGGAGTGAAGCTGCACTGAGGGGGGTGGAAGGCTTCTCATAGGTTTTCTTTTCTTTTTAACTTAACTTTATTGCAGCAGCTGCTCTGTAAGAAGCTGGAGCAGCTACTGCAAGGGAGGGGGGGTGGAAGCTGCACTGGGGGGTGAGGTGAAGCTGCACAAGGGGGGGGGGGGGCGGAAGGCTCTGCACAGGTTTAATTTTCTTTTTAACTTAGCTTAATTGCATCCACTGCTCTGTAAGAAGCAGGAGCAGCGACTGCAAGGGGGAAGAGGTGGCAGAAGGAACTGATAGGTGGAAGGTGAGGGCTGGAAGAGAGCTGAAAGAGGGGGGAAGGAGGTGGCAGGCAGGGACTGACAGGGTGAAGGAGGTTGCTGGAAGAGAGCTGAAAGGGGTGGAGGAGGTAGCTGGAAAGGAGCTGACAAAGTAGATAAGGAGGGGTCTGAAAGGGAACTGACACCTGGGAATGGTACTGGTAAGTGACTGGGTAATGGGGAGCGGGCACTGGGACTGGAAATAGGCTGATGGAAGGAAGTGAAGCAAAAAAAGAAAAGAAAAGAAGAGACAAGAAATGGCAGATGAACTATAGACCATGGAAAACATGCTAAGACGGGAAAATGGAAGCCTCAGATCAGAACCAGCATGATCAGAGAATAAAATGGTCAGACAACAAAGGTAGAAAAAATAATTTTATTTTCAATTTAATGATTGGACTTTGTACTACCTTTATATTTTAAACAGTATGGGGAACTGCATCTCTTATTTATCTGATATTGCACTGCATGCAGAGTCTGGCTTCTTGGGGTTTCAGTTTAATTTTTGTCTGTATATTTCTCTCTTTGTTTTGTGCTCATTTATTGATGAAGACCTACCTGTATTGTGTGTGTGTGTGTGCGTGTGTGTGTGTACAACCAATGCTGCGTATTCTTTCAGGATAGAATTTATGTTTAAGAATGTGCAGAAGTCTTGCTTGTTCAGTTTGCACATTACCCTCCCTGCAATGTTTTGGGGGACAGGAGGTGGAGTAAGGGTGGGTGGGGGCGGGGCAGGGGGTGGGGGTGGGGCAAGGGTGGGGTAGGGGTGCGCATGGGTGGAGTGTGACTAGCCACAGGTGGTGGGTTTTTCTTTTTCAAAAAGTTGGCAACCCTAATGCACATGAATGCATGTGCTTTCCTGATAGGCATAGCTGGGAGCATTGTGTGGGCTGAGTGTGGGTGTGGTTTGCAAGTATGCACGTTGATTATAAAATACTTTAATTTGTGCATATACTTATGTACTTAATGCACATTCCGTTCATTTATGCCTTCTATAGAACAAGTGTAAATGTCTACACCTGAATTTAAGGTGCAAAGTCAGCTTCTTACACTAGCATATCATATAGACCCCATAGGCACCTATTTATATTTATAAAATAAGCAATAGGCACATTTTGGCTGCTTTAACCTAGGGACTCTGTTATAAAAATTAGCCTTTTAATATCACTCAGGAGATTCTTCAGCCCAGTGCAAAATCTGAAAGAGATAACTGAAGGAATGTTTTCCTAATGATTCCTTTATCTGTCCTCCTGTCATGAAAGGATGGCAGATAATGATTGCCACTTTTTTTCTGTGTCCAGATGTATTCACCCCCTGGACCTTTGAATGGTACATTACCACTCTCTCAGTGCATCCATAATGCCTGCAGTGCACATGAAAGTCAAGAAATGGAAATGCAATTCCTCCATGCCATCTAAAGGATGGCTGTGAGGTATTAACAAAATCCCCGATGCAGCAAACTGACACTAGCCCAGCCTTTGCTCAAGATTTTCCCATTCTAGAGCTGCTTTCCGATGCAGAAAGCAAGTCATACAGGAAAACCCTGAACAAAACCACAGTGCTAAAGCATGGCACAGTGGAGATGCTAATTACATGCAAACAAGTGAATATTTAATTGATCCAGATATAAAAACTGTACGGGAGTAATGCAGTTTTTTTATTCATCTTTTAATGCCAGATCTTTACACCAACTTTGGGCAGGCATAAATGCATCAGGGAGTAAAAGGATCATTTACAGTGAGGTTTGACACTTCACCTCAGATGACCCAAGGAAGTCCTGGCTTCCGATCACCCGCCTAACACTCCCTGATCCCAAAGGTCCCAACCCAACTCCCAAAAAGCTATTGGTGGCCTAGTGGCCCTGATCTCCAATTCAACCATATCCCCTTAAGCCCCATACCCTCTAAAACATGCTACCAGTTGCCCTGACCTCTATCTCAGATTTTTCCATGCCCCCCCCCCCGCCCTCCTAGGTATCTTCCTTGTTGGGGGTCAGAAACGATGCTCACACGTTCCTGCCTCATGCCACTATCTTGGAAAATGGCGGCTTCTGATGCATCCTGCCCCTGACGGCAGCTAACACAGAGGCAGGTGGTCCACTGCCATAGGGGAAAAAATAAAAGTAGGAATTGCTTTGCTCCCAGGCCTGATTCTGGTTCCATTTATGTAGAAAACAATGTGTGCAAAGTTTGAAGCCAATCAAATAATATTTAGGGGTGGCTCAAGGTCCCTATCTATCAGGCCCCTGGATCCCCCCCAGGGTTCATCAGACCACTGGGTATTATCCGCTCATAGACGGGGGTATCATGCTTGCCAAGCATTCAATGTGGTCCAGATGCTAGTAAGGACTTTGACGATGTGGGGAACATCTTACGGTGTTGCGAGACGACACCCAGAAGGAACTGGAGTTGCTCTTCTTTTGTGGTGTGTCGGCCGTTGAACTCCTCAATGAGTTTGACCCCTCGCTCAGCCACATCATTGATCACTGGAAGATTTTTTACTTTCTTCAGACCGTCTTTGAATGATGCATTCTCTTCCCAGTCTTCTGGGTCTGCATTAAGAAAATCACTGTTGATGTCGAGGTGTTTCAGGAAACGGATTGACTTGCGAGTTGCAAAAGATTCAAGTGGTGGAATCATGGAACTTTTCAATTCGACCCGCTTTGGGGGATCTTCGTCTTCGTCATCATCCTCATCGCTTTCATCTGATTCTGCCGGGATCATGGCCGACACTATGGCCCGCTTTGTCGGTGCTGAAACAGCTTCATTGAACAGTGACAGTGCCACAAGCTCCTCTGACACATACCACAGATGCTGTTGCAGTTTGTCTCTGGCCGCTCTTCCAACACGGTCATTGTGGTAAGAGTGTAGTTTCTTCAGCATCTCCAAATCTGTTTGAGGAGCAACTGTGGCATCAGGGGCAGAAAACCAGGCTTCCACATGAATCAGGATGGAGAAAATGCTCACATCACGAACACAGGACTCCTCCCGTTGGGTAAGATCTTTGAGTTGTCCTCGGAACATCCAAATCTTGAGACAGTACAAGACTTTTGCCATCCATCTGGCATGATGGAAAGCTCCGGGTTTCTTGAAGATTCCCTTCAAGGCAGACAATCGTTAACTCCAAGAATTCCAGGTAATCATCTCGGTGATTGCCCTGTGCCAACTTGGATTCCGCAAACTTCATGATGCGATCCCTGTCAGGTTGCAGCACCTCCAAGTCTTTTCCAGTTTGATAGTTGGACTTGTCAAGGGAGCCCCAATTCTTTTGGAACCGGCGAAAGAGTTGGACATCGGGACCCAATGAAGCTCCAGAGCATGTAGAGAATACTGCACCAAGAATTATTTCGTAAATGTGATGGCGGCATGCCAAATGAAGGACTGTGCGACGGAGTCTCTGTTCTAGAAGAATGCACGCTCCTGATCGACGTCCCGTGTTCGATGCAGTTGTATCAAAGCAGAAGCCTGCAACCTTTTCATCCAAACACCATTCCTGTAACAGTTCATAAACTGCTGCAGCTTGATTCTCACCCGTTCCTGATGTCAGTTTTGGTACACCAAGAAGTTGTGTTTCTCCAGTGGAGACAGCCGTTATCAAAACTGGAAGGCGGTCAACGGATGTGGTTGAACAGAGGAGAGATGGCAATAACTTGCTATCCCAATGCACAATGCATGTTTTGCCTTCGGCTTTGAATGCGTTGTGCAGGTCCGTCCATTGTTGCTGACGGTGCTTTTCTCTATGGCGCTTGACGCTGGAACGGCTGATATTGAGCTCCCCAGGATAATGTCCCAGACTTCTGGCGGTTTCAGCTACCACAAACAGAGCATTGCGATCCGTTGTCCCTGTCCGATCCAGGGCTGCTGTAAGCTCTGGGGTCCAGACATTGTTAGGTCGAAACTGCTTCGTTTGTGGAGTTGCTTTCTTCTGTCTGTTATCTGAATCCGCAGATGTCGACGAGTCTTCACCTAACTCTGCTGAGGAAGAAGATCCTTCCAGCTGAACTTGGCTTGTAGTTGCCTCGGCTTCGGCAACATGTTTTTGTCTGCGCCTTTTCAGTTCTTCTTCTCGCTGTTGCGATCTTGCTTCCATGTTGGCCAGTTTCTTGTCCATCGCGCACATTGAGCCGCGACGCCCTGGTTCTCGTTGCGCTATTAAGAATTCTTTGTCTTCTTGAATATGAATTAAAGACATTGCATTGGCATGCGCCACATCAAATAGGTTTTTCATTGCAACCTGGAATTCTTTTTCATTTGCCTCTTGTTTCCCTCCTCTCCCTTTGTTTTTCTTCAAAAGTTTCCACTGATTCAACAATTTCTTTACTTTTTCTTGAATTTTGTCATTTTTTTTCCCAGTAAGCTTCTATTTCACTTGTTACAATAGATGCACTTTCACTAACGCCTTTGTTTAATGTCATATGGTGATGTAAAAATACACTTAACACTTGCTCCTTGCTGGGGAGCTTGGCCCCCAGAATTGTGGTGGACATTTCTTCAATGAGATAAAAACCAAGTTTTTTCACCATCTGAAAAGAATAAAGATACAAAGATAATAGTACAATGTCTTTGCCAGCTCTCAGAGACGAGATTAGTTCAAATATGACACAATCAAACGTAATCAGTGTGGAACTGAGTGGATGATACAAGATGATGCAACATTTCGTCATCTGCTCCCAGGGGGAAATCTCAAGACTTGTTGAGCCACCCCTAAATATTATTTGATTGGCTTCAAACTTTGTACACAGTGTTTTCTACCTAAATGGAACCAGAATCAGGCCAGGGAGCAAAGGAATTCAGGAATTCATTTTTATGGACCACCCTATGTGCACATGCATTTGCATGCTCTACCTTCTTTTGTGCAAAGGTTTGCACATAGCTCTTTTGCACATTATTTTTTGTTGCATTTGGGAGCAAAAGCTTTGTATTAACCTTGCATTAGAAAACTGTGTGCTGAGCTATAGCGCAGGCTCTAACACAAGGTTTCTGGATTGAGACCTAAGTGTCCAGTTTTTCTTCTTTTCCCTCATCCTTTGGATAGTGTGCTCCGTACTTTGGTATTTAAGGTTGTCAAGTCATGCTATCCTACGATGTGTGGAGCAGATGCACTTTATGAAATGATTCTTAATCCTATACGTGCAGTGCTAATGATAAGCTAGTGAAGACAATTGGCATTGAGATTTGCTCTTTTTTTCTTATTGATAGCCTTCCAGACTTCTGTTGACCAAATAGCTCTGTTCCGTCATCCCGGTCAAAGGACTATTGCTGAAATGGTTGGGACAGATAGAGGACTTATAAAAGCATGTAGCTATGAATGCTAGGGATGGAGATTTTAAAAAATCATGGATTTCATTTCTTTTGGTTTTGAAAGCTAAACAAAATAAATTAAAAATGTTCTTAATTTTTGTTTTATTTCTTTTCTAGAATAAGGAGGCACTGTAAGTCTCAAGTTCCCCTCCCCCCAATCTGCAGCGGCCAAAGTAAAAAAGAAAAGAAAAGCCCCAGTTCAGTGCCAGCGGTATCCCCAGTTGCCTCCATCCACTCCAACCCTTTTCCTATCCATGGCCAGAGCAGGATCATCTCCAACCCCTACCCCATTAAAACCCCAATTCAGACTGGAATGGATGATACAAAGAAAGAGGGCTTTTTTGCTTGTTTCTTTTTGGTTTTATAACATTGGTGGGTGGGATGGGAGGATAGGACTAGACCCAACATGTTTTATTTTGAGTTTTCCTTTTTTGTTCATGTTTTGTTGTTTGTTATTTACTTTTCATTTTATTTCACAAAGACAAACCAAAAAGAAAAAAAATGAAACATAAAACAAAAGCATTTTCAGTGTATACACCTAAGGACCCTTTTACTGAAGTGTGGTAAGTGCAAAAGTCAAGTATCAGGGGCATGCCCAAGATGTTTTGTATAGTTATTGCACTGAAAAGTCTCACATCGCATGTTAAGGTCTTTCATAATGACTGTGGGAGCACTTAACACCGCCTATTGAGGTGACATTAAACGTGCCTGTGCTAAGCGCAACCTTGACAAATAGCACATAGTAAGGATCATGTGCTAATTGCATTGCGCAATCCATGCTCACGCTCTGCTTATAACCTACCCATTCCCCATCCCCTCGCACAATGAGAAATGTACATGGGAATTATCTGATTTAGCTGGAAACCCAGATCAGAAGGAAATTGTTATCCCTCCAAAAAAATAAATTCTAGAGAACTCAGTTGGAAGGGAAGATATTTGCTGAAGACAGGATACAAAAAAATTGAGTTTTCTTTCATGAATTTAAAAAAATGTATTCCACCTTTACATTTGAAGGGACATGCAAAGCCCCTTTTGGAGGATAATATATTAGAATTAAATTAAAAGAAAGTGACAGAATATTCCGATCAGACTTTAGACCTCAGATTTTCTTTCATTTTTATGGTCATCTAGCAGAATTTATTTACATTTATTTTTATTTATTTACATTTCTTTTATACTGCGCTATTCAACATCAGTGCGGTTTACATAAAACATAAAACATACACGTTGCATACAATGAACTGTGTTTACAGGTAACAGGAAATAAAACTTGGTTAACTTGGGGTAACTATTTACATTGGATTTTCATATTATACTGGTTAAGAATAAGTTAAGTCTAGTTCTTCATAGGCAGCAGAATAGGGTGGACCACTAGTCAATGGCCAGATTGTCTTGCCCAACATGGTATTAGCCACTGGAAAGATTGGTTGGCCCCCATTGCTCTTCTCTTTTAATGCCAGCTTTGCATAGAAAATCAATGCTAGCCTCTAATATAGTGAACATACATATCTCTAGATTCTAGATAGACCTAAGAGCTGCATTAGTCATTGTGAGTTATTTATGTTTTCAAAGCTTGTATGTTCCACTGCGATGCAGTATCTCTCTTCCCCTAAGCATTTTAGCAAATGCCTTCCACTAAGGGCTCAACTCTGCAAATTCCTGGACTACTTAAAAAGCTTGATATTTGTAAATATAAAACTTACTGCATTGTCTCATGCTGCACAGAAAAGTATTTGGGTCAGTTTGAGAGCCACAGAAATTTACTCCTGTGGTTGTCTTTGCAGACTTCTGAATTTTGCAGAAAAGAAACCTAAGTTTTTTTCTGCTTGAATAATGAACCACTTGTTATTTTAGGAGATGATAGTATCTCACAGAAACTGACTGAAACCTATTGTGCAGTTTGGGCTTCAGGGGAAGTTAGAATCTGCTTACTTCTTCCTCCCATGTTAGCATTAGACCACTGATCTCCAGACGGGCTAAACTTCTAAATTAAAATACATTTTGTTATGTGAGACACAAAATTTGACTATCTTTAGGAGTTTTGGATGATTTGTTTTCCAGAAATTAATGTGCTCTTCTATGCAGTGACACTGATATATGGATTAACAGTATTGATTCTCATTTACATTCTTTAAAGTCAGCATATAGAGTAATGTTCGGAACCTTTTTTCAAGCTTAGGAATTAAATAGAACAGGACTTCCCAAACCTATCCTGGGGACCCCACAGCCACTTAGGTTTTCAGGATATCCACAATAAATACACATAAGATAAAGTTGCATATATAGGAAACCTACAATATTGTGGTGGATTCTAGCCAATACTGGGGTTGAGTTCATTTTAAGAGATGAGGTTCTTGAGAGTTGAGTGACAGCTATACAATGCAGAACTGTGCTCAGCCAATGATAAGGACTCTGGGAGCAGAGAGGGTGGAGTTTTTCTGCTTTATATAGCAAGTCTAAGGTTTAAAGAGCAAGTTGCTGCCTGGAAACTGGAGGATAAATACTTGGGCACTGCAGCTCTGTGCTGACTGGAAAGAAGGTTGGGACTGATATTCAATTAGGCAGGCTATACGGTGCCCCTAACCCCGTATATTCAATATTAAGGTCATTAACTAACCGGGCAGTAGCGATATCACAAGCTGCCCAGTTGGCTCCTGCACCTTAAAGATAGGTAAAGTTTTCCTCAACTATCTTTTGGGTGCAGGTTCTTAACCGGGCAGCATGCAATATTGCTGCTGCCCAGTTAGGGGCAGTCTCCACCTCTTCTCCCCGGATGCCCCCAACATGCCCCGATGCTAAGCGGTTAGCATCAGGGAATGTAAGGGAGATAATCGTGGATATTCAGCAACACTTACTGTGTTAGTGCCGTTAAATATCCCTCTCAGTAGCAGTTACATGGGTTATAGGACCATAAACCGTGTAACTGCCCTTCAAATATTGGGCCTGTTGTGTTTAGCTGGGGGTCACTTCCAAAGATTAAGAAGAGGTAGAAGTATTATAAAGGTAAAAGCTTGAACTGAAGTGTGTGTTATCAGTGTACCAATGGATTTGAAAGTGGGATGAGTAAAGCATTGTTCATAGTATGAAAGAAAATACCTTTGACATGAACATGGACTAGACTGAGCTTGCCATGGGGGTGGATGGTGGCAATTGTATCTGTTGTGCCACCGAGGGTGGTTTGGGAAAGACAAAGACATTTAAGACTATCCAAAGGAACACTGTGAACTCACGTGATTACCAAAAATCATTAGTTTGAGGGGACCGCTATTTAAGGGCTCTCTAAAGGCCAGGGCTTCTAATTCGCCTACTAGAATCTTCCAGAGAAAGGCATCAATGACAGTTTTGGAAGGCAGACTTTAAGCGGCTGTGGAGAAGGTTCTGTGGCACGAGGACTTCTGGATGATGAAGTTGAGAGCCTAACGAGACTGCTTGGGACAATATGCAGGTTTCGCATGCAAACTGGGCTTCATAAAAGCTTAGTTTAAAGGGCATGCACATGCAGCTAAAGATCAGCATCCTTTTGGCGGTGAGGATAGAGTTGCCAACTCTAGTTCTGTAGCTAAATAAAACATCCATGCATGGCAAGATAGTTTATAAACTGATGATTTCTGGCATGCAGAAGTCTTATTGAGAGCACTTAGTTTAAATGCATAAATGTCCTACAAAATGATTGACAAAAACAAGTAATTTAATACGTATTTATGGTTTGGTGCAAACTGCAACATATTTTGTTATCTTCAATGCTTAAGAATACATTGCCTTTAACTATCACTTGCTTGGGTTGCAATAATACCTTTCATTTCTCCCTTTACATTATGGTAACTAGCATTTTGCTTGCTTTATTGTCCATCTTGATGATGTGTGAACCCAGTACATCATACATGAATAAATAAAGATTCCCCTTTAATCCTCAGGCTGCTAGACTTTATCTCCAGATTTAACAGTGCTAGGACTTGTTGGGTGACAATACATTTCTCTTGAGCATTGTTGTACACACAAAGCTTCTCGTACCTGTTGCCATAGTAACTAGGACACTGCTATCATATGACCCTAAAGACTGAATTTATGTTTGGGACTTTTGCCAGATTTGAAATATTCTTATTACTGTGATCTAGACCCATTATCCAAATGTATGCCTTTGAGTCAATGTCGATGCCTGGTGACCTAGCAGCTCCTGGGTTTTCCTATTCGTCTCTCTGGGCCAGTCCAGGTACAGTTGGGTAGTCAACCTCCTCCAGCAGCTGAGGACTGAAAACTAAAACTTCTGCTGACAGCCTCTCCGGCTCCCCCTTGTGACAGAAGCCAGTGTTTCAGTCCTCAGCAGCTGAGAAGGACGTGTCGCTGGCAGACTCCTAGGAGAGATGGTTGGAATTAGGCTAGTTTAGATAGTTTAGTTTAAAGAATAAAAAAAAAAAAGACAAGGATTAACAGAAAAGACAGAGAGAGAGAAATGGAGTGAAAGGGACAAGCCTTGCTTTTTGCCCTAGCAGGGCAGTCCGGCTGAGAAGTGCTCCCTTATGTAAAGAAAAATATTTCCTTTGCTATTATTTATAACAGGACGATCCGTGGCTGCTAGACAGTTATTGAGCAGCATCAGGGACAGAGCCTGCCTCGCCGGAGGATACGTGCCTGAAAGGGGGTGTAGAAAGGAGCTGGGAACCCCAGAATCCTCTTCACACCGCCGATCACTATTTTTCTCCATGACCCGCTAGCAGTGGGTGTCTGGAGAGCAGCAAGCCGTCATCGAGGCTTCAGATAGGAAAGGGGAAGGTCTTTTTTAACGGTAGTGGCAGTTCAATCGCCTTGCGTTTTTGGTGTTTGGAGCCTTTCGATTCCGTTTTTGGTAGCGTGCGGCAGCTTCGGCTGGCGTGAGGAGCGTGTTTTGCGGTCACTGATCGCCGCATGTGTTTGAGCTGCAGGCTTCGTTTTACTCGGCGGGGTTTTTTTTAGTTCCGGTTCTTTTTCTGAGTTTACCGAAGAGCAGGGAGCTAGTGCTTTATGAAGAGCTCAGTAACTGCCTCAGAGATGGCGGGAGAGCGACCCCAGGGGTCGTTGATAAAGGCGGGAACGGCAGCCATTGCAGTTACAGAAGCTGCTGTTTCTCCCGCGCTTCTGCAGAGTTCAGGTAAAAGGAGATCTAAGTCTCAAAAGACGTCTGCCGGGGAGAAGTCAGTCCATAAGGCTTCCTCTGAGTCTCAGGGGAATTTGGGTGCTCTATTTTCTCCTGATTTTATTTTGGCATTGCATAAAGTATATTTGTTAAGGATGTCTCAGCCAGTGGAGAGCCAGTCTGCGGCTGGCCAAGGGGATTTAAAATTGGAAGTGCCCAAGCTGTCTGATTCTGGAGAGGGGACTTTGGCCAAGGCAATTTTGGAGACAGCCTCAGAGGCATTGGGGCTGCAATTCCGCAGTCCACTGCTGGCTGAGGAAGGAGAGATCCTTTCAGAGTCTGGTCTGGATACCTGGCCTATGGAGTTGGAGAAAGGTGAGATTGGACCAGGTGATGATCCAAATGTTTTCCGAGTGTTTCATAAGGAGGAGCTGGGGGCTCTGATTGTTCAGTCCCTCACAGCATTGAATATTGTGCTTCCGGCAGTTCAGCAGTAGCCTCTCGAAGATCCCTTGTTACAGGGGTTTAAGCAAGAACAGAGGTGTTTCCCAATACATAGAGTGATTAAACAGATGATAGAGTCTGAGTGGGAGTGCCCTGAGGCTATCCTAAGGGGGGGCCGCGCCATTGTGCGTCTTTACCCTGTTCCTCAGGAAGAGAAGGACTTATTGCGGATGCCTAAGGTGGATGCACTGGTTTCGGCGGTCACAAAGAAGACCACGATTCCGGTGGAAGGGGGTGCGGCCATTAAGGATCTTCAAGATCGTAGGTTAGAAGCGCTTATAAAGCAGGCTTTTGAGGCTAGTGCTCTAGCCTTGCAGGCCTCGGTTTGTGGAGCGTTATGTGTCCAGGGCCTCTATCCATTGGCTGCAGGGAGAGTCTATTTCGGACAAGCAGGAGGATTCTTCCGCAGAGGGGGCTAAGCTGGAGTCGGCTGCGGCTTACATGACGGATGCCTTCTATGATTTGGTCAGAATTTCGACTAAATCCATGGCCTCTCTTATTGCTGCTAGACATTTTCTTTGGCTAAGAAATTGGGCAGCAGATGCCTCTTCGAAGTCTCGCCTCAGTAAGCTTCCATACAAGGGCAAGCTGCTGTTTGGGGAAGCGTTAGAAAAGATTGTGAAGGATTTGGGTGATTCCAAAGGGGGGCGTCTTCCAGAGGATAGGCCCAGAACGGCTAAACCTGGGGCGATGCTAAGAGGTAATAGTAGAGATTTCCGCAAGTTCCGTGGGTCCCGGTTTGCCCCTTATCAAAGGGGTCGCTTTGTAGCCAGGGGCCAGTCCTTTTGAGGAGCCAGGGGGTTCAGCAGGGTTTTTTTTAATGCCCAGCAGTCCTCTGCTAAGAAGCCACAATGATGGGAGGCTGGTCCAGGCGGAGGTTGCTGTAGGGAGGACGTTTGCAGGGGTTTCTCTCCACCTGGGCCGCCATAACTATGGATCTCTGGGTGCTAGAGATCATCCGCGAGGGCTACGCGCTGGAGTTCGTGTCTCCTCTGTCGGAGGCTTTTGTGTTATCCCCGTGCGGGCCTCAGTCCAAGAGAAAGGCTGTCGGGGATACGCCACACCGCCTATTACATAAGAACATAAGAACATAAGATATGCCATACTGGGTCAGACCAAGGTCCATCAAGCCCAGTATTCTGTTTCCAACAGTGGCCAATCTAGGTCATACGTACCTAGCAGTTTCCCCAAGGGACACAGGTTCCACAATGCTTGTATTGGTTCAAGCATTGATATCCTGGGTCCCTTCTTAATAATGGTTTATGGACCTTTCCTCCAGGAACTTGTCCAAACCTTTTTTAAACCCAGCTACACTAACAGCCTTTACTACATCCTCCGGTAACAATTCCAGAGTTTGATTACACGCGAGTGAAAAAATATTTCTTTTATTAGTCTTAAATAGTTTACCCTGTAGCTTCATTGCATGTCCCCTAGTCTTTCTATATTCTGATAAGGTAAACAATCGATCTACGTTTACACGTTCCACTCCGTTCATTAATTTATAGGACTTCTATCATATCTCCCCTCAGCCGTCCTCTTTTCCAGTTAAAGAGCCCCAACCTTTTTAGCCTTTCTTCATAGGAGTAGCTTCCATCCCCTTTACCATTTTGGTGGCTCTTCTCTGAACCTTTTCTAAAATTGCTATATCCTTTTTAAAGATATGGCGACCAGATTGCACACAATATTCAAGGTGCGGTCTCACCATGGAACGATATAGAGGCATTATAATATCTTTTGTTTTATTTTCCATTCCTTTCCTTATCATACCTAGCATTCTATTTGCTCTCTTGGCCGCCGCTTCAAACTGGACCGAGGGTTTAAACATGGTATCCACAAGGACTCCTAAATCTTTTTCTTGTGTGGTGGTTCCTAATTTGGAAACTTGCATCGTGTAAACATAGTTTGTATTTTTCTTCCCTAGGTGCATAACATTGCACTTCTCCACATTAAATTTTCATCTGCCATTTTGATGCCCAGTCTTTCCAATTTATCAAGATCCTCTTGCAATTTTCCACAATCCCTCCTGGGTTTTAACAACTTTAAATAGTTTTGGTGTCATCAGCAAATTTGATAACCGCACTCGTTATTCCACTTTCCAGGTCATTTATGAATATGTCAAAAGCAGCGGACCCAGCACAGATCCCTGGGGTACACCACTATTCACCTTTCTCCATTGGGAAAATTGGCCATTTAGCCCTACCCTCTGCTTTCTATCTTTTAACCAGTTCCTGATCCACAGTAGTACACTGCCTCCTATCCCATGGACTCTTTAGTTTTGCCAAAAGTCTCTCATGAGGGACCTTGTCAAAGGCTTTCTGAAAGTCCAGATACACAATATCAACCGACTCACCTTTGTCCACCTGTTTATCACTCCTTCAAAAAAACATAACAGATTAGTAAGACAAGATCTCTCCTTGTCTAAAGCATGTTGGCTGTCTCCCATTAGGTCATGACTATCTATATGCTGAGTATTATGATGGTTTCTACCATTTTTCCCGGTACTGATGTCAGGCTCACCGGTCTGTAGTTTCCCGGATCACCCCTCGAACCCTTTTTAAAAATTGGTGTTTACATTGGCGATCCTCCAATCCTCAGGTATTAGAGATGATTTTAATGATAGTTCACAGATTACTGATAGCAGGTCTGCAATCTCAAATTTCAGTCTTTCAACACCTTGGATGTATACCATCCGGCCCAGGTTGATTTGCTACTCTTCAGTTTATCTAATAGATGAATGACATCAACACGATCTATCGATATTTCCTTCAATTCTTCCACACCTATAAATAACACTTCAGTCGTGGGTAACATCCCTACATCTTCCTCAGAAAAGACCGAAGCAAAGAATTCATTCAGTCTCTCCGCTATCGCCTTGTCGCCTCTTAGTGCTCCTTTAACCCCTTTATCATCTAATGGACCAACTGACTCTCTCACGGGTTTTTTGCTACGAATGTACTTGAAAAGGTCTTTATTTCGCGTTTTTTGCTTGCCGCAGCAAGCTTCTTCTCAAATTCTCTCTTTGCCTGCCTTATCAATGCCTTGCATTTGGACTTGCCAGTGCTTGTGCTGTTTCCAGGTTTCATCATTTGGCTCTTTTTTCCATTTCTTGAAAGATGCTTTTTTTGGCAACACCGCCTCTCTGACCTCAGCTTTAACCATGCTGGCAATTTTTTGGACTTCCTTCCACTTTTCTTAAAGCGTGGAATACAGCTGGTCTGGGCTTCCAAAGTAGTATTTTCAACAACACCCAAGCTTGATGTACGTCTTTAACCTTTGCAACTGCTCCTTTTAGTTTTTTCTTAACTGTTTTCCTCATTCTATCATAGTCTCCCTTTCGAAAGTTAAAGGGTAGTACTGTGGATTTCCTACTATCCCTCCTCCACTAATTAAAATCAAAGGCGATCATGCTATGATCACTATTGCCAAGTGGCCCCCACCCTTATCTCTTGCACTACATCTGGTGTTCCACTAAGGACTAGGTCTAATATTGCTTCCCCTCTGGTCGGTTCATGAACCAGCTGTTCCAAGAAGCAGTCATTTATTCATCTAGGAACTTTATCTCCCTAGCATGTCCTGTTGTGTGACACTGACCCAGGTCGATGCCGGGGTAATTGAAATCACCCATTATTATTACTGCACTGTAACTTTTGCTAGCTTCCTTGATTTCTTGAGCCATTTCATCATCCATTTGTTCATTCTGGCCAGGCGGACGATAGTACACCCCCACTGCCATCGCCTTCCCCCTTTTTACATGGAATTTCAATCCATAGAAGATTCTACAGCAAATTTTGTTTCTTGCAAAACTTTAATCCTTTCTGACTCAATGCCCTCTCTAACATAGAGCGCAACCCCTCCACCAATTTGATCAGCTCTTATCATTTTCGATATAGTTTTACCCAGTATCACAGTGTCCCACTGGTTGTCCTCCTTCCACCATGTCTCTGATATTCCAATCATATCTAACCTCTCGTTTAGTTGCAGGCGGTGGTTCCAGTGCCTCCAGACCAGTGCGGCTCAGGTCGATACTCAGTTTATTTTGTGGTTCCCAAGAAGGAAGGTTTGTATCGGCTGATTCTGGATCTCAAGCACGTAAACCGCTGCTTGAGGGTTCCGCATTTTCGGATGGAAACTCTGCATTCGGTTATTCGGGCGGTAAAGCCGGGAGAGTGGCTTTCCTCCATAGATTTAACAGAGGCTTATCTGCACATTCTGATCAGGCCGGAGCATCAGAAATTTCTACGGTTTGCAGTTCCCATGGGTAATTTTCAGTTTTGAGCGTTGAGGTTCGGTCTAGCTACTGCGCCGCGAACGTTCACCAAACTGATGGTGGTTGTGGCGGCGGCCCTCCAGAGAGAGGGGATTCAGGTGCATCCCTACCTGGATGACTGGTTGATTCGAGCGGGTTCTCGAGGGGAGTCAGTCGCGGCGATTGCTCGGGTGGTGCAGTTCCTGGAGAACCTAGGTTGGGTTATCAATCAGGAAAAAAGTCACTTGCAGCAATTGCAGTGGTTGACTTATCTCAGAGCCTTGTTCGATACGGAAAAGGGGGCGGTGTTTTTGCCTCCGGACAGAGTACAAAAGCTGGTGGGGTAGGTGGCAGGCTTCGTTTGTCTCGCAGCTCCGACAACTTGGAAATATTTACAGGTGTTGGGTTCGATGGCCGCGGCATTGGATCTGGTTCCTTGGGCCAGAGCTCACATGCGCCCGCTTCAACAAGCATTGCTTTCGAGATGGTCTCCACAGGATCATCCGTTATCTCGAAGGCTACGGTGTCCAGAGGACGTCCGCAGCAGTCTGCAGTGGTGGCTGGTTCCAGCACATCTGCAGGCAGGAGTTCCTCTGGCTTATCTGGAATGGGTTTTGGTCACAACAGATGCCAGTCTTTCCGGTTGAGGGGCTCATTGTCTGGCTCAGGTGGCGCAAGGGTCCTGGTCGGCCGAGGAGAGCAGTTGGTCTATCAATCGCTTGGAACTGCGAGCAGTGCTCTTCGCACTCTTGGCTTTTCAGAGTCTGCTCGAGGGTCGAGTGGTGCGCGTGTTTTCTGACAATCAGGTGACAGTTGCTTATGTCAACAAGCAGGGAGGCACGGGAAGTGCGCCTCTGCTGGAAGAAAGTCAAGTCTTGTTGCAGTGGGTGGAGTTGCATCTAGTAGTGCTCTCGGTGGCTCATGTAGCGGGAAAGGACAATGTTCAGGCTGACTATCTCAGTCGCAACGTCCTGGATCTCGGAGAGTGGGAGCTGAACTGGGCGGTGTTCCTACGAAATCACGGTGCAGTGGAGCCAGCCAGCCATGGACCTTATGGCTACCCTGGGCAATGCCAAAGCATCCAGGTTTTTCAGCAGGTGCAGGGAGCACATGTCAGAGGGCTTCGACAGTCTGGTGCAGCCCTGGCCGAGGGACCTGTTGCTTTATGTGTTCCCTCCGTGGCCCCTACTGGGGTGGGTCATTCAGAGAATTTCGAATCACGACGGCAAAGTGATTCTCTTTGCTCCGGATTGGCCCAGACAGCTCTGGTATGCGGATCTGGTACGTCTTCTGGTGGCTCCGCCTTGGAGACTTCCCTCGAGAGTCAATCTCTTGAGCCAAGGTCTGGTGTTGATGCCGCAAGTGGATCGGTTCTTGCTTATGGCTTGGCTCTTGAAAGGGAGCAGTTGCGGCGAAAGGGGTACTCGAACTCCATAGTCGCTACCATGTTGAAATGCAGAAAGATGTCAACGTCATTGGCTTATGTGCATGTGTGGAGCGTTTTTGAGGCATGGTGTGAGGAAAGTGGTCGGCAGCCGAGAACCGCGGGAATACCACATATTCTGGCGTTTCTTCAGGGGGACTGGAGAGGGGGCTAGCCCTCAGTACTCTTAAAGTGCACCTGGCCGCTCTGGCTTGTTATAGAGGAAGAGTGCAGGGGAGCTCTCTCTCGTCTCACCCGGATGTTCAGACATTCATTAGGACGGCCAGGAATATCCGGCCGCTGCTGCGGCCCGTAGTGCCTCCTTGGGATTTGAATTTGGTCCTTTGGGCTTTAATGGGACCACCCTTTGAGTTTAGTTCATCCGGGAATCTGAGGGAGTTTTCTTGGAAGACAGCCTTTCTAGTAGCTCTGTGTTCCGCTAGACGAGTGTCGGACCTGCAAGCGCTCTCTTGTAGGGAGCCATATCTTCTCTTTTCGGCGGAAAAGGTGGTTCTGAGGCCCGTACCATCATATTTGCCGAAGGTGGTGTCCAGTTTTCACTTGAATCAGCCCGTTTCTCTCCCCACCTTTCAGTCGCAGCAGGGAGAAGCGGGGCATCGGTTGCTTAGGAAGTTGTGGCGATACTTGCGGAAGATGGAGCCATTTCGGAAGTCCGATCGCTTGTTCGTATTGTTTGGGGGGCCTCGGAAAGGTCAAGCGGCTACTAAGGCGTCTATAGCTCGCTGGGTGAAGCAAGCGATAGGGGCTGCTTATGAGGCAAGAGCTCAAGCGGTTGGACTGAGAGCGCATTCTATGAGAGCTCAAGTGGCTTCGTGGGCAGAGTATGCCTTGGTTCCTCTGGCAGATATCTGTAGGGCGGTGACGTGGTCATCTCTGCATACCTTCGCTAAGCATTATAGGTTGGATGTGCACGCGAGGGGGGATGCTAGGGTTGGGGCTTCGGCTATTGAGGCGGGGCTCGCAGGACCCTCCCCAGTTTAGGTACTGCTTTGGTACTGCCCAACTGTACCTGGACTGGCCCAGAGAGACAAATAGGAAGGAGAAATTAGGCCTTACTTGCTAATTGTCTTTCCTTGAGTTCTCTCCGGGCCAGTCCAGGTCCCACCCATATCATCTGCGAGCAATAGCTAGGTTAAGGCTTCCGTGGATAGTAAAGAGCGTGGGTCGTGTGGACCTGATGGCGGAGGCGGTAGAGGAGTAGCAGGATTAATAAAGAGGATTTTGGGCGATCCCTCTGGGCTTAGAGGGGTCCTTCGGATGTAAAAAAAAAAGGAAAGAAGAATAGAACAATAAAGGAGCAGTTCTTAGACTCTTGAGTAGTGTTTGTTGTTTTGTTGTGCATAAGTGGCTGGTTTGGTTCTGCTGCTTTGTCAATAGGAGACTGGCTTCTGTCACAAGGGGGAACCGGAGAGGCTGTCAGCAGAAGTTTTAGTTTTCAGTCCTCAGCTGCTGGAGGAGGTTGACTACCCAACTGTACCTGGACTGGCCCGGAGAGAGAACTCAAGGGAAAGACAATTAGCAGGTAAGGCCTAATTTCTCCTTCTTGTCCAGAAGTAGATTGCCAGATCTTTCTTCTGAGGCAATGGAGGGTTTAAGTGACTTTCCCAAGACTACAAAGCATACTAGTAAGAATTGAATCCTGGTCTCTTGGTAACTAAGCCAATGCTCTAACCATTAGGCTACTCCTCCACTTCTACAAATCCCCAAATTATGGAAAATCCCCCATGTTTAAGGAAGGGATTGAAAGTCATAATTTGGGCATCCTTTTGTAACAGTAAAAATGTAATACCAAAAAAAGGAATACTTATGTCCCATTTAATGAGCTATAGTCTAAGTTTTAGATCATTGGACTGTAACTTGGGAGAAGTCCTGGGGCCAATATGTTTGTAAAGCATCACATTATATTACACCTAGAAACCACAAACTCTAAAAATATCCAGGAATATATGCAAGTAATAGTAATGTAGGGGACAAATTCACCCACTGGAACATTCCAAACTTCAGAGGACTAAAGAGTAAATATTTTACCTTTCCACACCACATAACCGAATGTGATCTGACAGAAAAGGTTTTGAACCAAGGGCTACCCAGCCCCCGAATTCAGTGATAATGTTCAGCCAGGTTAGGCCAGGTTGCCAACTCAGAACCTTTTTGAGCTGCAACAAATTTACTTTTTAGGAAGAGGAAGGGGAAAAGGTGCCACATAATAAGGCGCCATTAGGATTTTCAAAAGTTTATGTTGGAAATGCCAATACCCATCCCAGAAATTTCAAAAATGCTTGCAAGTACAGAAATGGGCAACCTCTGTCAACCACCCTGTCAATCACAAAAGAAAGAAGAAGAAGTCTACATACAATTGGCCTGATCTGGTAAGAATTATCCTTCTAGCCACTGGAGAAAACAGATTACTTACCTGTAATTGGAATTCTTTGTGGATA